>JAGFPH010003521.1:0-28931 GCA_018207615.1 Philaenus spumarius
TCCTTGGCCTTCGTGCCAAACAAAACACGCACAATCTTTGGATGCAAATTCGTAAATCGTCATGTTAAAGTTGGTAAGTCTTCTGTTGTAAAAAAGTTGACTCTCTGCTGCTATAGGTAGCAATATGACTTGCTGTAGGTCGAAAGTAGCGCCTACACAAGTTTCATCTGCCAAATGTTCTTTAACATAAGTTTTGAAGTCTCTTACACATTTTTTTTCTGCTATATGAAGTTGATATCTTTGTTCAAGCTCTGCTTTTTTTGTCACATCACTACACCGGTATACATTGCAAAGAGTACACTGGTCTTTCTTCGGATGATGAAAGGCCAGATTCATCTTTTTAAACTCGTCGGAGTATGTGTAATAGCTGGTAGTGGTACCTTTGTATTTACTGTCAGAATTGAACATTTCCACCATTTTATACAGGCTCAGGTCCGGATGCAAATATTCTTTTGATGTTGATGCACGACAATAGTGTGACTCCACTCGTGCGAATCTGTTTATGTGGTCTTTTATTGACTCACGGACAACTTTATCTTGATTTTGTAACCCTGTAGAGCAACCACCTCTTTGCTCCTTTTGTATTACACCTGACTCTTTAATTTTTGACAGTGTCGTACGAATGGTTCTATCAGAAATTCCCAAGGTGTTCAGAAATAATTTTTTACAAACTGATACTTCACCCTCACCTTTTGGCAAAAAATAGGCTAATGTATACTTTCGTCTAGAATCTTCTTTATTGCTTGTTTTTTTGTTCGTTAGTTTTTTTTTAACATACCTAGCAATGTACTCTCTCTGCAGTTGGAGACTCCCTGTTGCATAATAATCTTCTATAACTTTTTCTCTTTCTCCTTCTGAAATTTGTATACACTCATGCGCAAATTTTTTACATACGTCTCCATTGCACCTTGGTTTTAGTTTGTTTCTAGCAGGAACAATTATATTTTTCTTAAAGCTAGTATAGGCTTCACCTTTATTGCTAAGCTCTTTTGCAGTTTTCTTTTTATTGTTACTTTTCTTATTGTTACTTTTCTTAGATGTATTAATACTGGAACCCTCCTTCCTACTACCATCAACCTCAAAAGACTCAGGCAAAGAACAGATTGAACTATTTAAAGATCTTACTTTCTTACTTGATTTAGAAGTTGTTATGTTTAGGCTTATAGTTGTATTTACATTATCTTCGTTTTCATTAGCACATTTTCGTTTAAGGATTTTGTGATCGTTAGCACATTCACTGTTATCTAGATGGTTATAGCAAAGATAACGGTAGCACAGGGGACATGCAGCAAAAAGTTCTCCCTTGCATATACCTATTTCACAGGTATTTCTTAGTTGTATGTCATTTCTAGGGTTAATGGGCTTAGGGCTGTTATTGGCAACACCTTTATTAAAATTATAAGAAATGTTATCAATGGACGTGAGTAGGCCTACCTGTAGTAATGGGAGGTCTTCAGTAGGCCTATCTTGTTCAACTACCAAAACATTTTCCGGTCGAGCAGGTTCTAGAAGCAGGAGTTGTTTATGTCCATCAGAACAAGGAGACAATGCATGGTCTTTGCATAGCATGCAATTGCAAATGTCACATAAAGAGTTTATGTCTTTATCACAACACTGAATATCACAAGTTGGAAAATAACTCTCATCTATGTCGTCACTAATAAAATCGTCATTTACACTATTTTCCTTGACCATGTTGTTTAAGTTAACTGTACTTAAGAAATTAGTCAAAGGAATGTCTTCTTCACTGTCACTATTGCAACTCATTTTGCTATGCCTTTACTATTTAAATAGTCAATCCAAAGAATATTATGTAAGCAAGCCCAATTACAACTTTCCTAAAAGTAAAGCAGTAAATAAATTACGTTCTATGAAACAAAACACAATAAAACACTACTGTTAAACACTTGACCTGCTGTAGACACTAGACTCTTCCAAGGTAAGTGTTTTAGGTTATGTTTGTTCGTGATAAATAGCAGTGCTGCCAACCCACAGCAACACCAAACGATAAAACCCGTTGGGTTTTGTTAGTTACGTCACTATGTCTCTTGCTGTATGAAGCACATCAAAAAGTGACATAGTGTCGTAAGTATAGATACGTCAGTATGTTTCTTGTAATATTATAAAATTCTTAGTTACGACTATTTTAAACATGCAATATCATTACAGTGGTAAGGAATACAGATACGCCAGTATGTCTATTGTGTAGAGCAGGCCAACATTAGTTGGAAACCACTCCTAACTCAAAATCGCCGATTTTGGCAGTTACGACACTATGACTCTTGCACGACGATATATAGGCCAGTAGGCAAATGAAATAGGCTAAGGGTTAATAATTCAAACTCTGACTATATTCTTGAAACAGTGTTATTTATTGAAAAAAAGAAGCAAATAGCAATAAATAGAAAATAACCATCAATTAGTTAACTATCACCCTAATATCAATTATTTAGGGCTTGGTGTGATAAGTCACAAAACATTTGGTATGTATTCCAATATCACATTTACGGCATCGGGTTGTGCATTTTGAATGACAGAGTCCACATCTTGTTTGTTTGTCTTGAGCGATAACAAAATGATCCAAGCGATCGTATCTTGAGTCAATTTTATTTTTGTTGGAAGGCCTTCCCGATTTTGTACATGTTTCTTTTCCGAAAGTTTCCAGCATGTTGCATGCCGTGGTCGGATGCAAGGTGGCCAAGTTTACCTCCGCTATGTCGATGTAGTTGCCATGCATTTTGCTCAGTGCTATCTATGCAATCGCATATCAATGGAAAATACCATTTTTTACCTCTTACTTGAATTCTGTAAAGGCTCATGTTCTGATCACTTCGATCAACCCCTCCCATTTTTTGGTTGTATTGTTGGATGAGGTTTGGCTGGGGAATGTTTATATGTTGTTTTTCTTTTTGAGAAAAACGTCTCACATGTACTTTAGGTTCTATGCCAGAAACATTTGATCCGACTGTAACAATGCTGTTATCATTCCATCGCGCTACAATTATTTTTTTGTTTTTTTCACTTTTATGTTCAAGTGCACCCTTCTCTTCCTTTTTCGTTTTTTTTAATCTTCTAGTGGACAACCTGTTAAAATCTTCTGTTGTCCTGTTTTCTCTAATATTCCTTTCTTACAACATTTCTAATAAACTCAAACTTGTGAAGAAGTTATCGAAAAATATGAAATAAGGGAAATTACCGTTCTTTTAAAGCACATCACAATATTTCAAAATAACTGACGCTCCAAGCCCTAGATGTTTGTATACTGTGTCTATTATCTGAGCCTTTCCTTGGTAGGGATCTTTCCAAACAATGTAGCCTTTCGAAGTGGCACCAACCCATATTTTATAGCCATAGCGTATGGGTTTCCCTTGTATGAATTGCTTAAGGCTGTGCCTTCCAAAATAAGGCACCATAGACTCATCTACAGAGTGATGTTCTTTATGAAGGCTATTTTCTAAAAAGGATTTTTTTAGTGCGTTTAGTGCATAATAGGCTAACTTACTTTTTATCCGATAACATTAAAGAATAACTTAACACATTCATAAAGAAGAGGTTATAACGATATGTAAACTAGCTACTTAATAAAACCAGCTGATTGTCTGCTGAAAACAACAATGCTACCAACCTTACGGGAAGAAACGCCCATGTACGTTGATCTTGGACAGTTCTTGACTTTGGTTGATTTTATTTCTCTTTTTAAACCTATCAAACACATGTTATTTGGGCTGGTTTGCCTTCAGGACATCGGGCGTTGTGTTTATAACAAAATGGTGGTTATAACTCAATTTCGAAAAAATATCACTTGGGCAACTCTCGTCCTAACATGTTGTAAAGAATTTCTGTCTCTTTCTCGCTCAATGATGGTCAAAGATCTACTTCGGACAAGGCACACCCTATGCTATCTACTAGGCCTACATGCTGGTCGCTAGACTCGTTAATGGTGATCATATACAATGGAGAAATCAGGTCCATACCTAAAACAATCGGTACCGTTAGTCCTGGCAAGTGTTCTATCGATATTTTGCATTCACTCCCGTTTACCTTACATGTCGTGTTAAATATCTTAGTAACGGCCACTTTAGAATTATTTGCCAGAGAAGTCGTAAATATGTTCCTTCTTGACATTCTATTCCTCGGGAAATTAAAACATTGGCAACATAGTCGTCTATTAAAATAAGCTGTGTCTATTAGTGCTGCCCCTGTATCAATGAGGGCTTTGAAACCTCGGTTGAGTATCTCAACTGTTGTAAAGGGTTTTATTTATTTATTTGTTTTCTTTATTTATTTACTGTTATATTACATTTTATAATTAGCTTTAAAAACAGGTAACATTGTAAATAAAACAAAACAGAAAATATAAAAACAGGTAATATTTAGAGTGCCTTAAAGCTAATTTATACCAACCTAATTACAAATTTAAAACTTCATGTTATCATTTAAAAATTCAATAACATTATAGTAAGCTCTTCCTATCAAAAAATCTTTTACACATTTAAAAAAAAATAACATTTTTAATTTCCTTAATGTGCAGAGGAAGCTTATTGGCAATTTTTTGCCCATATATTCACTTGTTCTTTCATATATATTAAGGCGATGTTTAGATAGTTGGAAGTTTATTTTGTTCCTAGTCCCATATTGATGAACATTTTGTGCATTCAACAAAACATCATGGTTGGCTTTAATAAATAATAGGCATTTTAAAATATACAAAGATGGAAGTGACAACTGTCTCCTATCCATAAAAATTGTTTTGCATGAACTAGTTTTACTCAAACCATACATGCAATGGACATACTTTTTCTGAATTTAAAAAAATCTGGTTTTTAAATCAATTGTATTTCTCAATACCGACATTTGGAAGCATGAAGTATTCAACTTTTTTAGAAAGTATCTTAAAAAAGGTTTCCAGTTCAAATTTTTGTCAAAAGTCCCAAGAATTTTGTCATATCTACGGAATTATGCTCTACACCCTCACAACTGACCTTCATTTCTATTAGCTCTTGTCTCAATCGTTCCATCTGTTTGTTTTAGTTTGCATAAATTTCACACTTTATCCATTCCTGGGAGGTCGTTATTCTGGTTAACGCCGGAGACGCTTCAACGCTTGAATTGCCTTTGGTAGAGCTGATTCCTACTCGAAGAACTAACTTAGCCATACCTCGGCCCAGCAAACGTTTAAGATGTTATGGGATTTAGGTTATTACGAGTGGTTTATTTCTGAAATGCTAAGAAAAAAGAAGAATAAAACTTATAACTAATATCACTAAACCCTTATATTATAGTATGTGGTTGTTCGTGGTTGGTTTCTATAATGGTTTGCGATATTGATTGAAGTGAAAGTGGTACACATTATTTAATGGGGAAGGTTTCATAATTGATTGAGGGGTTAAAAAATCTCTTTAATTGTGAGATGTGGGCGGAACGTATAAATTTTGTAGTTCAGGGGTCAATGAGCCTGTCTGTTACTGGGGTGGTGAAACACTCAATTATTAGAGGCCTTGACCAGAGGAGGAGAAGTTTAGATTTAATACGTTAATCACTAATGTGATGTTCCCTAAACATAACCCAATCTCTGGGGTTAAATGGGTTGGGTTGCCGGTTCCTATTGTAGGCCACCTGGCGGGCCCTGTGCGCCTTCGTGATGTTGTCTACAGCCTTAGACCATATTTGGTCTGTAGCTAGCTGTGGAGGAGGGGAACCAACTGGTCCATATTCCAAGCCAGCTCTATAGGTAGGGCAACGGGGTGGTGTAAAAACAATGAGACAGGGGAGGCTCCAGTGCAGAGGTGGAAAGCCGTGTTGAACGCTAATTGGAACCAGTGAATATCTTGGCCCCACTTAGTTTGGTTCTGGGCGTGGAAGATGCGGAGTGCGACCTTGAGGTTCTTGTTTACTCGCTCCGCATGGGATGGGTTGGGGTATAGGTCGGCCAAAACTTCTGTGCGCGCGGACGGTTCGCTACTAGCGACACTAAAAACATAGCCTGTTGCTCTCCGCATTTTACAAAGTCTATATTTATTTACTTTCTTAACAGAATAACAAATTAACGTTTTAAGATGTGTATTTGAAATCTACTGAAAATGGTATTAAAAATGATACCAAACTCGTTTTAGAATAGGTACAGTTTGAAGTTCAAAAATTTTAAAGTAAAAAAAAATGTATTTAAAATTTTTTTTATTTAAATAAGTTGGTTGTTTATAAATAACTTAAACTGTATCAAGCTTAATAAAAATCCATATTGATGAAAAAGATACTTTATTTTTAATGTTGTCCACAGAAGTGACCGAATGTCCACAGAGGTGATACTTTTTAACACAACCTTTACTTTAGGCTTAAAACAATATATATAATAAAAACTTCTTAATAATAAATAGCAAACAATATAGGCTTAAGGCTTAATTACTTATATTTCATAGTTTTCTTTAAAAAAAACTATTACAATAAATTAATATACTTCTTATCTAAAGCAAATTCATATTGTTGGCGATTGTTTATACTGGGTTGGTTTAGTACTTGTTCAACATCATTTACATCAATTAAAATGATATCATCCACCTCTGGAAAAATAAACTTTTTCCCTCCACTTCTTTTTTTAAATTTTACCAGAAGATCATCTTCTCCATTTTTTTTTTAAATTAGTCCAAGGTAGTAATGAATACTTTTTTTCCCTGCTAATCTAACAATAATATAATCATTAATTTTGGGGAGATTTATTAAGTTGTCTTCTTCGGAGTCAGAATAAATATCTCCATAATGGATTCTAGCATTCTTTGATGCTACACCTGACAAGAAGTGTTAAGGAGCAAATATTTTATTATGTTACAAAAATGTTTACATTTAAGCAGGCTATATATGGGCCTAAGTGTTTTTGGTGACTAGATAGAGAAGGCAAGTTAAAATAATTGAACTCTCATTAATTTTAAACAATAAAGACATTAATTTGAAAGGATACGTTCCATAGATTCTCGTGGCATACTGGTTCCAGGTAAATCTTCCTCTTCGGAGTCTATTTCCAGTATCTTTTGCTTTAAATAACCTACGGAATTCTGTTAAGGGAAACAATTGTTGTGTATACACATTCTATATAGTTAACATTTTGAGCCACATTAAATTGTAACATAAATAATAATGTTAAATAGGCCTACTACTCTTATACTAATGTAATAAATAACTAAATTTGACTACTTCAAAAATCTTAAAGGATACTTTTTTTAGTTGTTCTTGTTGCATTGGTAGGTCTAGGTTTTAAAGCCATTTCTCCTATTCCATAATGTAGACAGTGTTTCCCACTACTGCAGGTCAGACAGCTTAATGTTCTTGCTGATATTTGGTCTGGTTTTTCCTTGTCCCAGGTGATCTGATGTATACTCATTGTACCCACAAACTTGTCCAACTGCAGGTCTGGGTAGAGTTTGTCTATATTTTCTATATCTGCTTCTGTCACCTTAAATATGGTCATTTCCTTAGAACTATCTTGAACCTCCTTTAAAAATTGTTCAATATTAGAAATATCCTTTCCCTTACTCACCAGTCCATCAGCAGTTCTTTTTAAACAGCCACCAATGCCATCCGCAGCACCTTTGCCGTGTCCCGCTTCGCTAAAATGCCATACGATTTCCTCTGCTCCTAATTTTTGGCTAATATATTTTCCCAACAGGAAAAACATTTTTTTATTGCGATACTGCATCGAAGGCCCATCACTCAGAAAATGAACTTTTAAGATATTCGGCACAGTCTCTTTTATTTCTTTAATTATTGGATCCAAATGGGCACAAATAGCAAACGAATCGTGCCTTCGGCTCTCTGACACAGTGCAATAGCTTTTGTGGTTGGTTTTGTTTTGAATTACATCATTATAGTATAGGACAGATGTATGCAGGCTGATTTGGTTCCTGCTTCCCCCAAAATGAACTGACTGAATCTCATTAGCGTATTTGCAGGCATAATTTTCAGAAAAATCAAAGTGAAGAACAACTTCATTTTCTGTTAGGTTCTCCTTAATTGAACTTATGGCTTTATATTGATGGCTGATATTACAACAATGTCTCATGAACGGTTCAATTGATTTTTTAAATTCAGTTTGAAGAAACTCTTTAGTACATACAACTTTTTCCTTCAGGGTCCGCTGGCAAAGTTTTATCGTACCATTTATCACTGTAGAAATTTTTTTGGTAACCCACTTTTCATAATCTGTTGTATCAGATCCATTAAACTGATTGTAATCTACATTTTTATTTTTACAATCAGGACATTTTCTCTGCAAACATTTTTCAATATTTTCTTTTTGGCAGCAAAGATTTTTAATGACTTGATTTGGTGTTTTTTCGCTGATCATTTTAAGGCCTTGTAATTTGCTCACAATCATATCAAAATTTGCATGTTTTTTGCATAAGCAAGTATCCCTGGACGATATTTTAGGAAAGAGCACCCAAAAAGGTCGAAGTTTGCAAAACAACGAGTAACTCATATTCAGGTACTTTGGGTTTTGTTGAATGAATTTTTTGTAAAATTTTCAAACTATCATTCAATAATCTTTTCTGTTTTTTCAACTTTTTTAAGGTAATAGTTTCCTTTTTCCCAGCGGTGGTTCTGCTACATTCATCATTTTCTAAAAATCTAACAACATCTTTACGCATATCATCTGCTTCTCTTTTCATTGCTTTTGTTTTCAAATGTCCCTTATTCGTTAAGGCTTTTCGAGATGTTAAACTTCTCATATATTCTACAAACCTATACTTTTCTATCACTTTCCCTCCAACCATCTTATCAAAATTAATCTTTCTTATACATTTGAGTTTGGCATAGTTTTCCTTTAGTTGTTTCGAGATTACTTCTCCGAATAACAACTTTTGCCTGACTTGAGGCTTAACTTTCTGGCCATATAAAATATTATCAACTATTTTATTTGGAGAATTTTTGTCATTTTGTTTTTTCATGCACATAATACGTTTTCTGTATTTTTCAACTTTCATATTAGCACTTTTTAGTCTCGCTTCTATTTTTTTATTTTGTCATTTTTTTCTTTTCTTTTTTTTCTAGCAGTTTTTTGGCCTGCTTCTTTTTGTCTAGATTTTTGTATTGGTGTTTCTCTTTCAACAGAGTTGTTTTAAGGGGTTGATGGGGGGGGTTACATTTTTAATAAATGTTTCTAAATTTGCTTGCCTTTTCTTTTTATTTCTATAATTTTCTGCCCGCTCTTTCCAACCTTTACGAACCTGTTGTTGCTCACGAGGGCTTAAATTATCAATCAACTTGATTTTGCCTTCTCTTTTATACTTCAAATACCTCTCCCGATCTTTTCTCTTGACTTCTTCACATTTAGTTTGATTATTTAAGCGCATGCGCTCCCTGGCTCTTCTCATACTCATTTTTTTCATTTCTCTCCTTTTTTCTAAAGACTTATCACATTTCTTTTTTGTATTTTTGGGTTTTCCCATTTTTTACAGCTTATTCCTTTTACCTAAAAATATTGACCATTATTAAAATAACGAACTTTATATTAATGATTCTAAAATAGAGGATTAAGTAAGTTTTCCATGCCAGTTATATAAATATAATGGCTATAAAAAGTTATAAAAATGCTTCAATACTAAAGAGTTAGCTTTATATGTATTATGAGACAGTTAATCTGAACATTTTAGCATTTATGGACACTAAGTATACCGACTATAGTATACACTATATTAAATACAAGTGACTGGTATTATAAAACAATAAATAAATAATCAATAAACTGGAACTATTTTAGGAAAATGTTTGATTGTAAACATGTTTAACAATAAATAAACAAAATAAAGGCCTAAATATACATAGGTCTGTACACACAACCCTTAATGATCACTTCTGTAGACAAGTTATCACTTCTGTGGACAGCAATGACCACAGAAGTGATATCCACAGAAGTGATTTTCATGTTACTGAATTAGCCTAGACAGGACAAGATTGAGGTTAGGAAGTTCATTAGTTCATTTCTAGAAATATGCTCAATTGCCAACATATCTAACTTATTTAAATGTGATAAATGAATTATTCTTACCTAATTAACTTAGTCACAGAAGTGATGAGTTATGCTTTACCACTGTTTGATATCAAACTAAAAACTGAATTTAAACACCTTAACATAAGCAAAACAATCATCCAACTTCACTGAATAAACATAAAAGCTCCCTCCAAAACCTTGAGCACAGATTAAACTGTAGAAGTCAAATCTCTATGGATTTTTTCAACAAAAATAGGTTGTCCACAGATGTGACCAGAAACCTTTGGACACAATTCAAACTAAATAAAACTGGTTATACAAAATATTTGTTTTACTTATCCATTATTGTAGAGTATAGTTAACAATATTATTGTAAGGATACCTTAAATTAATATTATTGTTTTGTTTATTTTTAATTATTAGAGCTATAATTCAGGTTTAAAACTAAGCGTGGGACAGTCCACAGAAGTGACTTATCACCTTCTGTGGACATATTTCCACCACTAATTTTTGAAAATGTTTTATTTTACCCATTATCATCTTATTCAAATTGTTATATTCTTTACTCTAATTCATTTACAATGGGCAATATTTTTACTAGAATGATTTTTCAAGCATCGGACTGAAACTGTACCTATCGTGGAGAACCACCCATATATTAGAACATATAATATGATGATGAAAATATGAGCTATTGTTAGATTTTAAAACTATAAGATTGCCTCGACCTATATCGCCTATTGAATGTACTTCAACTTGCATTAGGTCAACTTGAACACAGCTTTTATTTAATATAAAACTATATAATATAAATCCCATTCAATACCAAACAAATTAAACCCTATACAATATGTTTCATAATTATTAATCTTTCCGCGGCTTTAAGTCAACTCGAACATAGCTTAGTATTTTTTTAAGTTTGTAGGAAAAGGGATATATGTAAATACAAAATATAATTGGAGGAAAAGTTCGATACACCATGTAATATAAAATTATACAATATATATCCCATTCAATACAAAACAAATGCAATACAATATGTTTCTTGGCTATTAAACTTTCCGCTGCTTTAAATTTCTTCTGATCGGTTCGCTTGACCACTCTTTAAAAAAATGGGTTCTTGTGTTCCCTCTGCAAGGAAAAAATACAAATAATTACAACCATTGTAGGTAATTAAGTTTTTTTTTAATTCAAATTTATTTAAAAGATAGAACCATTACAAACGGTGTTATAAAGTATTATATATATTATTATCATTGATATTATTCATAAAAAGTACTTTTTTTACAACCCCTAGCTTATTTATTTTATTTTGTAATACGATACATGCTAATTTTGTGGAAATTACAGCAAATTGTTGCATATCTAATTTTAAATGTCAACTGTTTATTTATTCATCACCCGATATTGATAATCATTTTACTATTTTGTAGAAGAATAAATTTTAAATTTTTTTGTGTCTATACATTTTTGATGCACCCTGTATAATGTTACTATCGTTTAAAGTTAAGTAAATAATTTTAATTTACTTACAGGTTATATGCAGGATTTTCATTCGAGTTCTTCTACGCCACTCATTGCGTCTGGGTCATCCTCGTCCGTGTCTTCAGTGTCGGAGTCGTCCTCAAAATTGATAACGAACGAATCTATAAAACTGTCGATTCCCCCTTCGTTTTCCAAGTATTCGTTCTCAATTGTTTTGACTCGCTCGCACTTCCTAGTCCAATCATCTTGACACATAGAAGCTATTTTGTCTTCTGTGATTTTTTGTACTTCAGAAAAGTTTACTTGCTACAAACCCTTTAATGTCGGCCCATATGAGTTCAATTGGGTTTAAGTCAGGGTGATAAGGAGGGAGTCTTAGCACTGTGTGACCTTCTTTCTGCACTGTTTCATCCAGAAGATAGCGGATGAGTCTTGGTTTGTGCAGCTTAATCAATTGATACAGTTCTGAGACAAACATGTCATCAGTGAAGGGGATGTTATGGTTGGAAAGCCAATCTTTCATTTCCTGTGTTTTACTTTTCGTAGTAGGGGCCTTTTCAATTTGCACGTTGTGGTACGAAGCATTATCTACCACTAAGACACTTCTAGGTTCTAAATTGGATAAAAGTTTCTCCGTCAACCACTTTATGAACATTTCCTGATTCACATTGTCATGATAATCCCCCGTATGTTTCGAAGCTTTCCACGTCTTCAACGCGTTTGGGATAAACCCTTTCTCGCCACCTGCGTGTATAATAATAAGTCTGTCACCTTTTGAGATGGGAACACGCAAACCATTGTTAGTCTCATCAGCCCACAATTTACTTTGTATATGTGTGGAATGAATGTAAGATTCGTCTAAATAGACAATAGGCCTCCCTTCACTCCTGAAACCCCTCACTGATCTTAAGTATGATATTCTTTTCTCCCTAATATCCTGTGTTTCAATAAGAAGTTTTCTGTTGTTTTGAGTTTTTCTCCATTTGAAACCCAAGTCTTTTAATATACTTTTTAAACTAGATTTCTGCCCTTGAAAATTAATTTTGTCTCTCAGTTCAACTAAAAGTAACTTAACTGTAGGGAAACACTTCTTTTGTATATGGAAATCATAAATGATACGTCTTACAACACATTTATCGAAGTCGTCTAGTCCTGTGATGCGCCTAGGGAAATTGTGACGTTTTTTTCCTGGCGTTGAAAATTGCCTCGTTTCACAGTCTTCATCTTCTTTTAATTTCTTCAAATCGCTGTTAATTTTAGTTACCAACCACTCAGACACACCTACAGCCGCAGCAGTCCTTTCGCGAGCTTTAGCTAAAGGAATGGTCACTTGTTTGTTTTGAGCTTCCTCTTTCATGAAATTTTAGACGTTAGCGATAATTTCTCTGCCCTGGCTATGAATTACTTTTCCTTTCAGCGTAGACTGTATATTTTCCATTTCTATCCGAAATTATCTAAACTACATAACACTGTAACTATATAAAACTAACACTTAACTGTTGAAAACTTAACCACGATTAAAACTCAAAAAAATATAAAAATAAAAAACAAAATAAGTTGTCCAACCCGGCACTGTTGTTTCAATATCGGCAGCTGAATGCAGACTGACGTTATGAACCCAGGATTAGTGTATTCCCAGGGTTGAGAAATGTTTACTTGGAATGTCATTCCACTTCCGTGAGTGACGGTTTCCGGTTATTGGCAGTGCAGGGGATAGAGGTGAGTGAGTCACGCTGAGTCAGAGAGTTAAGAATATTCATTTAAGACAAAGAAGCCTCCTTACTTGAGTTCCACGATATATTCCTTAACTATTCACACTAAATTAATTATATACGAATAGTTGTATTGCTGTTAGAGAGATATAACTTTAAGTTTCAATAAATATATCTTGATTCTCATCTATTTTAATTTTCACAATTAAAATCATAAAATATGACCAGTAAACCAACTTAAGGATATTAAACCTGAAAACATGTAAAATTCAACTAAACATCTAATTTAAAAATGTGACAACTACCAGAGCGTTTATGCTGTATAGAACAGCGTGGGGCCGACCGGCGGTGGTCCGCGACAGCGCGGAGGCGGTCGGCGGGGCGGGGCGCGTAGAACTGAACATAGCGGTAGTTTACATCGGATTATTGAACAAACTAGAAGTTCTATCGAAAATGTTTTTGAATAAATTTTGAAGATCAACAAATTAGCTACAACTTTCTCGCTGGAAGTTTGTTTCAACCTCAAAAATAAAAAATGTCAGCGCTTACTGACTTTTTCATGTCATGCTGTTACAACTTTCTAATCTTTTTCATTATTAAAAATAACGCATAATTTTAAACTAAAATTTATTTATAGCATTGGATGCGGCAATTCATGCAGAAAAGAAATATATAAATTTAATTGTAGTTTTATTATTCGTAAGAGGACCAGGAGCTTGTAAATGACAATGCGTCCACCGTTTTCTGCTCATTTGGGGAGCACTCCATGGTTTCTACCTCGCTGCGCTGTAGTAGCAAGACACTTATGTTTTCACAAAAGTATCCCCGCCAACCCCCTCGGGTCTGGTCACGCGCACAGAAATTTTGACCGATCTGTAATACGGGCTAGTGAAAATATGTTTAATGCCGAATTCTAGGCACATCTGTGCCATGGCAGCGGATTTAAAGGAGGAGACATTATCACTGACGAGGAACTTAGGGAAACCAAAATAAGAGAAAACACTTTTAGTCAATATGTTGACTGTAGTAAGTGCTTTCGTGTTCCTCGTTGGGAATAAGAGAGTGAATTTCAAGAACACATCCATTACGATTAGGATGTAGTGGACCTAGGTAGGGGACCGACATAGTCGATATATAGCTTCTGAAATGGGGCTGTAGGTATTTCAGAAGCTTGCAATCCTACGCAAGTGTTTGGGGCATGTTTAGACCGCTGGCATTTCACGCAGGACTTTTACTCTCTGGACAATTTGACCCTTTAGGTCGTCGGCCCACAAAAATTGGGAAATACGGGCAAAGGTCTTACCAATGCCCATGTGGACTGAAATAGGAAGCTCGTGGTAATACTTGAAAACCATGTCCAGGAGTTTCTGGGGTAAGACCACCCTTGACGATCTTTGGCCTGGGGCAAGATGCATCAAGGTCCGGTCCACCAGGGACTAATGCGGTGGGAGGGTTCGACTATTAATTAATTTAAGGAGATCCGGATCTTCCCTCTGGTGGAGGTGAATATCTTGGAAAACCTCTGGAATGAGGGATAATATGGTGTGCCAGTCTGTGACAAAATTAGGAAAGCGTACTGGGTCACCAAAAGACGGCACGTGTCAACCTATTATCAAATTTCATTTTAAAAGAGATATACAAAATATTTAAATAATTATGTTATTTGCTCACCTTAATTGACGAACCTGAAACCTTGAATCACCCATTCACAATGGTATAACAAAGAAAACTCCTTAGAATATTTAATAAACAATTTTGTTTATTGTTAAAAGATAGTTATATGCCCTTAAGAAAATGACAAAGATTATTTATGCGCCCTTAATTTAAAAAAAGAAAAGTTTACAATTTAATTATATATCTTTATAAAAAAAATAAACAAACCCTTCCCTTAAAATTAATTATTAACAATCCCACCCAATTAATTTAATAGTTTTTTATAGAAAATACATCAATACATAGTCGCACAACGTTAGGTGTTGTGTATCATAACAACAGAATAAATTTTTTAACAAGAATGGTAGAGTTTACCTATATAAATGCACTTAACCTAACATTTGTATATATATAGAATTAAATATATCTATTATATTATATTTTATAGTTGGCCAACTTAATTTAAGGTTTTAGAAATATATAAAAAAGTTATAAGTAAAAGAATATATATTTGTGTGACGTCACTAAAAGAATTAGGATGAAACCCTGGGGGTTTGGATTAATCTAAATTGCCAGCATCGCCTCCAAATTTTTGGTTAAAAGAAATTAAAAAAAAAGGTTATATATATATATATATATATATTTATATATAGCCTTAAAAAGTAAAAAAAGGTCAACTCAACCTCATAACAATTCACATAAAACAAATCATTTTTGACGAAACAGAAATACTTTGCAGACTTATAAAGTTATTTAAAGTTGGTGGTGATACATATATATATATTATAACTGTAGAGTACTTAAAGAAATGTAGAGTTTAAAGTTGAAATGACCATGAAGCAGAATTAAATGTGGATTTGAGTTAGGCATGGAGTTGAACAAGGCATAAAGTTGAGATAGCCCATACATAAGTTGAAATGGCCCATAAGTTGAAATAGGCCATTAGTTGAAATAGTCCTGCTTGTAATAGCCCATTAGTTGGACCAGTGTTTAACACTAAAAGGTCCAAAAGAAAAACACAAGGAGCATTAGATGTATGCTTAAAATATGTGAATCAACATTATACAGGTTTCACTTGGTCATTCTATAATGCTGGCATTAAAATTATCCATGTTCAAACACATATTATACATGCATGGCACATGTGAAATTACTTTCTAGTATGGTAAAGCTAATTTCAGATCTTCAATGAATTATAATATAGGCTATGAAATTGTATTTTGGAGTTAAGTTTTAACAATGGTAATTAGATTTGAAATATATACAGAATTAATTTATTATTGCCAGTAGGCTCTTATAATAAAATGAATTTATTATTGAAAGAAATACATATCTATTCCTACAGCATATTTGAGTTATTTCAAGAGTTCTGGTAAGCAAAAGGTTTCAATACAATTTGGTGAGGTTAAACAGTAGAGTTACCTGGTAAGCGGAGATTGGCTCTAAAACATGGTTAATGGAACTTGTCCAATGATGACCATTGAGTTAAGTTTAATTACTTATGAACTGAATTTAAACTAAATTTAACACATGTGGTTTGTAGTGTTCCATGTGGAGCTTGATCTGCGTTGCAGGATGATGTCAGAGTAAAAGTTACTAGTCATTATGTCTTGAACAGAAACGATCAGCTGTCGCCACAGCCTATTGCATTTCATTCAGGCCGAGTTAAGAGTGATCGCTGTGTAGTCTCTATGTGCGTTACAGTTAGTGCAATTGTTTGACGATAGTTGCGCGCTGGTCGTTTACGCATTTGTCAGTCCGGTTTTTGTATCGCGCATATAATAACGGCACAATGGTTATTAGGGGTTGTGTGGGGCTGTGGGTTGGTCTTTATTGAAGGGGACTGCCGTTGGAGCCGATGGTTCAAAAAGGCGGGATAGGGAATCCGCCACAACGTTGTCAGTTCCCTTGATATGTTGCACGATGAATTTAAACGAGAATGAACTCTATCCCTACTTGGCGTGGGGGATTCAACAGCCAGGACAGCGCGGAATTCACGATGTTCCAAATACTTCTGAAACTTAGTCAGTGCAAAACAACGCCGGGGCATTTAAGCTCCATAGTGCTATAATTTACCTCGTGTTTATTTAAGGGCCGGGATGCAAAGGCCACCGGCAGTAGGTCGCCATTATAGTTCTGGGATAAAGACACTCACAAAGCTACCCCGGAAGCATCGGACTGAACTATAAATTTGAAAAATTTGGAAGCCATAGAATTAAGTTGCTCATTAGGGCTCGCTTCAAGGAATTAAAGGCGAGCTCTTGACCAGGACCCTACTCGAATCTAACGCCTTTGCGTTTTAACTGATTAAGTGGTCGGGAAATATCGGCAAAATTTTTAATGAATTTGGAGTGAAAGGCTGCCAAGCCTAAGAACCTAGCCACCTGCTTGTGGTTTTTAGATGTGGGGTAGTAGGCAATAGGCTGTACCCTGTCTGGGTGGAGGGATACCGATTGGTTTTTGAACTCGTGGCCAAGGAACTGGATTTTTTTGCGGCCACGGTTAATTCTTCAGCGTTGACGGTAAGTCCGGCGGACTGTAGACGATTGAGGACCGTCTCCACCTTGGCAAGGTCGTCGTCAAATGAGCCATCGGAGTATATGCACAAGTCATCAAAAAAGGTGAAAACGTACTTGTACTTAATATCTCCGAATATTTTTTCGATTAGCCTTGTGAGGACCACTCCTCTGCTAGCTAATCCGTAAGAGACAAAATTAAAATGATATTGGCCAAATGGCACAACAAAGGACGTGTATTTACGGGATTCTTCATCCAGAGGTATATCTGGAGGTATGCCTGGTTAAGGTCTAGTAGTGTGAACCACTTTGCCTTACCTAGGTACTGGAATGCAGATTACAGTGTTGGGATTGGGGTGGCCTCCAAATCGGCTATCTCATTGATAGCCTTATAGTTGACCACAATTCTAGTTTTGCCCCCTTTCTTCGGGACAAGAAATTCGGGACAGGCGTAAGGGGAAGTGGAGGGGCTTATAACATCCTTAGATAGGATGTCATCAATATGCTCTCTTAAAGCCTGTAATTTTGGGGGTGCATACTGTTATGGACGAGCTCGAACTATTTTAGTGGAATTTACTTTAATGGTATATTTAATTTGATCTGTTTTGCCAAGCTTACTGGTGACCATGATAGGGAACTTGGAAATGAGATCTGCAACTTTATCCAACTCGCGGGATGAAAGATTGCTGCTTGTGCGGAAGGTTGTAGGGTTTCAGTTCCAATATGGTCTGGGGTTATGGAACAAAGCTGTGGTGACGCGTATGGAAATAGAATTTCATGACTCTTGAAGTCAATACACGCGTGTGTTTTCCGCAAAAAATTGCAGCCTAGGTCAACTGGGTAGGGCAAGGTTGAAGCTATAAAAAATAGTAAATCCCACGAAAGGGTTCCCAATTTCATGTGCAGATAAACTTTGGTTCTAAATGATATTATTTGGCCATTTGCAGTGCATGCTGATAGCTGTACTGGTTCAATTCGCCTAATTGTTGTGGGAAAATTGGTGACAGAATCATAAAATACCTGACTGATCATGCAATAAGTTGAACCAGTATCAACTAGACACGTCACATTTGGCCGGCCAATCTTGGCCCTAACAGTGCCAATGTCTGCAGCAGCAGCTGCAACCTTCATAGGGCCCTTAGTGCCAATTGGTTGGGGTTTGGCTGTCTGGTCAAGATGCCTGTATATTTGGGCTTGCTTAATTAAAGGAGAAGGCTCACTGCCCCGTGAACCCTCCGTTTTAGTTTAAAGGCCCTGAAGGGTTACCAGTAAAACGACTATGGTTAAAATTTTGCGGCGTACCACTGAGCATCCCTACGAGGATACATTGATTGACCCCGGTTTTGTGTGGAATGGTAATTTGGGTGCAGGGTTCGATAAGAGGCCATTAGGGGTTGGGGGTTTACTGATGGAAGGGTGTTATACTTGTTTTGATGACCGTAGTTATGGGCGGAAAACCGTGCTTGGCCTTGAGGCCGTTGCATTTGGGTGCTGCGCTGGTTGTTTGCCATACCGCACTCCAGGTATGAAACTAGAGCTAGAAAGTCATTGGTAGTAAGCGGACGCTCGACTGTGGCCAGACGGGATGTTGCATCTGATGACATCCTAGAGAGGATGGCTGCTAACCTTTCCCCCTGCTTTAGAGCTGGAAGCAAAAGGGAAGACATGTCTCTCACGCTACAAATGAAATCCTCTAATGGTTCGGATGGACGTTGTGCTCGATAAACCAACTCTGCGACTGCCAAATGTTTTACGTGAGGAAGGGAAAGCGTATCTATGAGTATGTCCCTAAATTCGTACAGATTGACCATTGTCAATGACTCGCTCCAGTATGCAAGATGATAGACCCGTTGCTTTAGGGATTAATTCTAGTAAAATCAGTCGATCGAAACCAGGAAGCAACTGGGCAGAGCGCGTGATTATGTGCAGAGCCAAAAGTGTGCTCTCAGTCGGCTGACCATCGAGGCGGTGGACCGACTGTATAAGGTTACAAACCGAGGAGGGAAGAGAAAGTGCCGATCTAGGTGGTGGCGGAACTATCGATCTACTTAAAACTTCCAACATTTGTGTCACTTGTGGATGTAAGGGTTGATGAACTGATTGCTATTCAACCAGTCTCATTAGGGTCTGTTTCCGAGGCTTTTGAGTCCCTAAAAGAATCTAGTTCCTCGCACAGTCTACCGAGGTTCACTTCGAGTGTCTCGGCTGGCTCTATTCCTCAATATATTAAAAGTTAATTGGCTTGAGTGACCATTACATTAACTTGTTAATCCATTTCCGATGCAGAGGGTTAGTGGTTAACAAAAATGGAAACGGTGTTGGTACATCTGACCCCCAATTTACTGTTGCTGCCTTGATTGGCCTTGTAAATTGAGTATGAGCGGATGATAAAATTACTAGGTTCCAAAATAAAAAAATAAAAAAAAAAATGCTTAATTTATGAAGTACGAATCAAACACAAATGCAATACCATAAAAAATTCGTTGGCAATAATTTGCCACTTGAGTCGCTCCGTCAAGCCAGTGCGTGTTCACTTCAGTTCGTGTTATGCTTTGAACGTTTGTAGTTTATATTTAGTCTATTGTGTTAAACTGATTTAATTATGGCTATCTGTGTCGTTTGTAAAGAAGAATGTAACGGTGCAAGTGATGTGAAGTGTTCAGGTGGTTGTGAAATTTATATTCATATTTCCTGTATAAAAAATGATACAGAAGGTAGGAAAACTCGTTCTGGTAAAGAGTGGAAATGTAAGGACTGTAGGAACCTATCTTCCGGCAGTCTGCATTCTGGATCATCCACTGCAAACACGATTTCAAAAGACTTTCTCATAAATGTAATGGATGGCTTTAAAAAAGAGGTGTTTGAAGAATTTAAGCTTTTTAAAAATGAAATGGGTGATCTAGCTAAATCTGTGCAATTTGTGTCTGATAAACTTGATGTATCTAACAACATGATGGAAGATATTAAAAAACAATTCTGCATTATTCAGAAAGAAAATGAAGAGTTGAGAACGAAAAATAATATTTTAAGTTGTAAAGTTGTTGAACTGCGAGAGAGAATGAGAAATATAGAACAATATTCTCGAAAAAATAATATTGAAGTGAGCGGAGTCCCGTCGACACATGGGGAGAGTGTGAAGGACCTGGTTAAGGACATCGGAGCAGCTATTGGGGTGGCATCGCAAGAGAGCGACGTGGCGGTTGCACACCGGGTACCCTCATACAAGAGAGATCGCGAACCTTCGTTGATTATTCAATTCAACAGCAGAGCTACAAGGGACGAATGGTTAAATACATATCGCATGAAGAAGCAACTGACAGCTCAGGAGATTAACCGGAACTTCCCAAGCAGCCGTGTCTTCATCAACAGTCATCTCAGTCCGGAGAACAAACAGTTTCTCGCCAGGTTGAAGCAGAGGTGTCGAGAGGTCGGATACAGTTTTGCTTGGTGCAGGGACGACAAGTTTTTCGCCAGGAAATCGCCCGGAGACAACGCCATCAAAATCAACTCTTACGATGATATTGACAGAATCAAGTGAAATGTCAACAACTGATAAAGTTAGCCTACAAGTTAGATGTAAGTGTATTATAAAAATTTTGCAGAATTACTTTGAGCTTTTTTATTTTTATATTTTAATTCGTAAAATTAAACTTCAGAATGAAATTTACTGATGATTTAAATATATTTTTTTTATCATGACAATAATGTAAATAGTTTAAATTTATTATATGCTAATATAAGAAGCATAAGAAAAAATTTTGATTCCTTTCCATTAGAGTTTAGTCAAATAAGGTCAAAAGTCAGCATTATTGTATTTAGTGAAATTTGGATTAGTAGTGACGAAACAAAATTTTACACAATTCCAAATTATAACATGTTTTACCACTGCAATTATATGTATTGAGCTGGGGGTGTAATGTGCTATGTATCACAGGATGTAAGTGCTACTCAATTAGTTGTGACCTTTAATAGTGCCGATACCATGTTAATGAAAATAAACCATAATAATTCCTTTTTTAATTTGTTTTGTATATATAGATTACAGAGTATCGCTGAAAATATTTTTCTGGACGAATTTGGTGTTTTTTTTTATCAAACGTAGCACATAATACAATTATAATAGGGGATGTAAATATTAATATATTGTGTAAAAACCAAATTGTTCATAAGTATTTAAATATGCTATATAGTCACGGTTTTGCTCAGTTCATGGATAAACCTACACGAATTACTCAAACTTCTGAAACGTGTATAGATCACATTTTCATAAGAAATAGATGTCTTAGCATTTTTAAGAGTGAGGTGTTCGATATACATTTAACGGATCATTGCTTATTAGGATTAAAAATAGACTCGATCCATGAATACAAAAAGTCAATTTCAGCAAACATGCCTACAGAATTTTTGAAAACCGATTTTTATATGTTAAACCATAAGTTAAAGAGCATTGATTGGAATTATCTGTATAGCGAACCCGATATAAATGTCTGTTTTGACAGATTTCACGAGGTTTTATTAAATATGATAGATAGCTGTAAAATGCCTATTAGTTATAGCAATAAGTTAAGAAAAGCTGTTTCAATTAGTCCCTGGATTAACCAAAGGCTATTGGGAAAACTGAGTAAAAGGAAAAAGCTTTATTGTATCCTTAAGAAAAGGCCTTATGATATACATTTTAAGAATTATTTCAAGCAATTTTGTAACCGGTTGACGAATGATATAAAAGAGACAAAGAATAGATTTTACTCTAAACAAATCGAACAATGTCAAGGTGATTCGGCAATGCAATGGAAGGTGATAAACCGAATTACTGGGAGGGGTGCGAAAAACGGTGTTGAGAGGGTCGAATTGGTTGACGGTGAAATTATCTTAGAACCGGAAAGGGTAGCGGGAGAGATAAACAAATATTTCATTGAAGCTCAGTCCGATGTAGTAGATAACAGAGGTTACGCTGACCCTCGACCTTTCATTTGCAGACCTCATTCATTTTTCGTTTCAGCGACCACTGCTAATGAAGTATTTTTAATAATTCAAAATTTGAAGCAAAAAAAATCCTCAGGTTTTGATAGTTTGAACGTGTGTTTATTGAAGAACATTGCTCACGCAATTTCGCCAATTTTATCACACATTATAAATTTGAGCTTTTTAAATGGTATTTTTCCTGAAAAACTTAAACTAAGCGTGGTTGTACCAATTTATAAAAAACAGTCCTCAATAAGAATTGACAACTTGAGACCGATTAGCCTTTTATCTGTTTTTTCAAAAATTATAGAAAAAGTTATGAAAAAACGGCTTATTAAATATTTAGACAACATAGAGTTTCTGAGCGAAAATCAATACGGATTTAGAGCAGGGAAATCCACTGAGGATGCCCTACTTAAAGTAACAAACATGATTTACTCTAATTTAAACAGCGGTAACAAGACCTCCGGTCTGTTCATAGACTTTCAGAAGGCTTTTGATTTGGTGGACCATAAAATCCTCTTAGTCAAGCTAGAAGCTATTGGAGTGAGAGGAGTATCTTTAAATCTGTTTCAAAGTTTTTTAACGGGTAGAAAACAACTGGTGAAGATTAAAAATGAATTAAGCGCGCCACTCTATGTCAAGGCGGGAGTTCCGCAGGGTTCAGTATTATCTGCAACATTATTTTTAATTTTTATTAATGATTTACTTGAAGGCAGATTTGCGGGTATTGCAAGTGCTTTTGCGGACGACATCGCACTTTTCTACACAGGAAAAAATATTCAAAATTTGTGGGGGTCCATTTCTCAGGAATTGAAAACTTTAAGAACCTGGTGTCATAATAACAGAATGAAAGTAAATGTAAATAAAACTAAATACATGAATTTTGAGTTTAAAAGTTTCATTTTTGACAATGAATCAAAATATCATGACGTAAGTTGCAGCGATTAAAATTGTAATTGCTCCGCAATCGAGAAAGTAGGTAATTATCAATATCTTGGGATTATTTTGGATGATAAATTTACGTGGGAAAAATACACCTCATTTTATTGCAATAAATTAAAATCGTGTATAAGAACTTTTTATTTTTTGAACAATATTTGTGACGAAGGTTTAATGAAGTCGTTATATTATGCTTTAGTTAATTCCAGATTACAGTATGCTATACAATGTTGGGGAGGTACTTTTAAATATAATATTGAAAAATTGTGAATCACTCAGAACCATATTATTAAAATTATTCTAAAGAAAAATAGAAGAGAAACTTCCTTTCCATTTTTTAAGTATTTACATATATTACCAGTACAACACCTTTTCATTTTTAAAGTACTCAGGTTATTTTACACAAGAAGTGGAAATTCGGGAACAATCAACCTTGTTTATAGCACAAGAAGTTTAAGTCGTATCACTTTTCGTACACCTAAAGTCAACAAATCTCTATTTAGACAAGCTTATGAATACGTTGGGCCAAAGTATTTTAATCAGTTGCCTGTTGAACTAAAAAACAGCTCTAATTGTAAATTATTTTTTAAAAGATTAAAAATTTGGTTATTTTCTAAGGAGAGTGTTAGTTTTTTAGATAACATTGTTAAATAGACGTTAACTTAGGAACTGTAGTTAATATAATTATGTTAAAATGTGCTAGATCATAACAAGTGTGTTTCAGTATAAATTATAGTAAATTTGTAGTTCTTATCATTGTACTGTTACAATGTGATGTGAAGGATTGATTCACCCAAGACGGCACAGAGAGCGAAGGACTTTGAACTGAAGATAAGGACTGGACTCTATTATCTTTGTTTGTATCTTATCGCGCTGCCACGACTTACTTGCTGCAATATGTGGCAGTGTCATTTCCGAATTTTGTTTTTGTTGTTAATTTGTAAATGATTGTGGAATAAATCTCATTATCTCATTTATCTCAATTATAGTACAGGCAAAATAAGTAAAATACATGAAAAAATTAGTTTATCAATAAAATTTTGGCTATAGTATCGTTTGGCCAGTAGAAATCAAAATCCAATGAGTTCCTAAGTATAGCAATGGTGGAACATGGTTTTTTAGGGGGCATAGGGGGGGGGAGCAAAATAATC
This sequence comes from Philaenus spumarius, assembly GCA_018207615.1. Taxonomy (NCBI): domain Eukaryota; kingdom Metazoa; phylum Arthropoda; class Insecta; order Hemiptera; family Aphrophoridae; genus Philaenus; species Philaenus spumarius. The sequence goes on from JAGFPH010003521.1 coordinate 24,401, forward strand.
AATGTTCGATGATTTAGGTCATGTGGGGTGTCGTTTTATAGGTTTTTCTACATGAGAAAACGATTGGAAGAGTTTATATGACAATAGAAACATGTTGTGAGGAAAGTTTAATAATTTTTATTATATGAAAAACATTTATTTTATATTAGATAAGCACCAACATTTAATATTGTTTGAAAAAATTCAATCATCAAAACTAATTTACTTTTAGATGTCAGTGTCTTCTTTGTTACTCTCACTTTCTGAGCAGCTATCAACATCATCAAAATGGAGATTTGAGTGTTTTCACCATGAGCAGAAACTTCCAATTCTCTGTTGATGTTCATACACGTATCTCCATCACATACTTTGCAAATGGCAGAACATTTTACCCCATTTTCATACACGTGCACTTTTGTGTGGAACAGTTCCCCTTACAAGAGCATGAAACAAGATTTAGAACAGCCTCAGGTGCAGGTTCTAGGGTAGTTTTCACTGGGAGTAGAATACCTTCTCGACGCATCCATCCCCATTCTTCAGGAACAAGACCGTGGTGGAGCGATACTTGCACTTGGTAATATGTTCTGAAAGAATGTTGAGCTGCACTAGCAGTTGGAGGCAGGGACTCCATTTTGGGTGTAACCTTTTTTAGTGATTTCTTGAACAAGTGGTAGCGCAGATCATCTAGTGTTCGTTTGTCATTGGTTGCTAAATACAGGGAAAGAAAAAGTAGTTCACCTGCCTTCGTAATATCATCTGCAATGGCACCACTAGAGTAGAAAAGTTTGACACATTCCATTAGAGAAGAGTTGGTTTCGACTAGCTTCAGCAGTTGCTTCTTCCCTTTGCCATAAATCGCACTTGTAGAATCGCATCCACTGAATCCATGGACCAAGAGAATGTATTCTTTTATATTAAGATGTTGCTGCTGCAAGGTATGAGATGAGAATACCTTCCTTCTTACTCGACCAATAGATGGCTTCAATAAGAGTATAGGCTTACCTGGCAGAGCATGAGCAATAATTAACACCAGTATATCTACATCCTGTGTAACGTTGGTAGGAAGAAACCTCTCTGACATCTCTACTGCTGTTTGAACAATCGCAACGTCAGCATCACCCACACACACCTTGACTGCAATGTTTTTTTCTTGTAATTTAGCAGCCACCAACGTAATAAGTTGTTTCTTGTTTTCGCTATTGCTTAGAAAACTTTCTTGATTTCCATAAACAATACTTGCTTCTGTGATGTGGAACTTTGGGGATAAATGCTTTTCCCTTCTTTGGTGCTCACTTTCTTTTATACTGTTTGAGTCGTTGTACCCATCAAACACTACTATAATTGTCTCAGTTTTAAAGTTATTCTGCACATAGCTTACATAAGTGTTACAAACATCAAGATAAGTGAGACAACTAGTTTTTTTCCACCTCACTACATGTAACAAATAACCACCATCGATGTCAAAGCAGTCTGTTTTTGCTATTTCTTGTTCATCAGCTGGGCAGAATTCTTCATACAATGTTGCTTTTGTAGTTTTTCTCATTCCCAAATTTGTAAAAAGAGCCAGAGGATACGGGGCTAACTCATACTGCAAATAGGTGGACAAGTCGTCAGAATCTTTTAATACAAGTAGCAGCCGTTGGTAAAGCACCATTGGCTCAATAGCGACAACTTTTTCTTTAATCTTTACTGAAGTAGTTGCTGTGGCCAGGGAACGAACGTTGTCACTTTTTTTCATTTTAATGTCAATGATCTTTTTTCCCATTTAACTGAGCCAGTATGCTTTCTCCAACCTCTTTTGCCATGTGGCAGTTAATCATGTCATTACCGGTGATGCCAGTCCCTAGAGAAACCAGAACACTTGATGTGTTAACGAAAGGATTTCTCAGTTGTAACCTTTCCTGTAGTTTTTCCACATCTCTGTCATCTCTTATTATTCTACTTTCACGAGCGTCTACATGCTGTTCAGAGGTGATGAAAGTAATGCCCGAAAAATCTTCTAATGATTCTGTTATTAGCGCCAATGCAGGTTTCCTCAAAACATATTAACTTAAGACCTCATCATGAATCCTCTCCTCACTATACCCTCTGTCACTTTGAACTCACGGTTGGCAGTTTGCTCAATGACCATGTCTGGTGATGTCCCACTGCAAAATTTTTTTTTACGGCGGATAGTGAAGTAGCCTGATGAGTACCTCTCAAACTCTGAAGGAGTCATTGCTTGAGGCAACTGACTCACCTGTTGCAAATATATGTAGCATGCTTTTCCATAGTGGAAGTGTCCACTTGCTAAAAAGTATGGCAATATAAAATTGATAGTACTAAGATGCAAATTCCAATTCCCAGTTCTCTCTGCTTCTATGAAATGTCGGAGAAGTATCACCATCTCTATGTACTGAACCCATAATTTCGCTGTTGGCCCGCGCTGTTTTATTTGTTCCATTTTCTTATTCAGTTTTAAAGTGACATTAAGTACAACTGCATTAGACATGATTGTACCTGAAGGGTAATCATTTATGTAGTTAATCACGTTCAGCACTGAATCTCGTTCATTTGTGTTAATGTCTAACTCCTTTAATATCATCATTTTACATAATGCAGTGGCCATTAAGTTGTGAGTTCGTACTGCACGAGCATATGCGTGTCCTGAAAGTATATGTTTGGTTGTGTTTTCTGCATACACAATTGACAGTAGCTCTTGTAGCCCAGAATCAGCCATTATGTAACCAATACACCCGAGAAATGACATGGTCAAATGGAAACCTCCAAGTCTAGGAACAATCTTCTGTAGAGGCGACTGATTTGGTGCAGCTAATACAACCTCCAGTGCCTTCATATATAGTGGCAGATCAAATGTCACTACAGTTCTTTCCGTCCCTCCTTTTACACCAGCATCAGCAGCCATAAGTAATACTGTGTAAGTTCACATAATGAAAGGCGCTGTAAGAATATTGGAACTATCACTGTATTCATTGTTAGTTGCTTTTTCTAGAAATCCTTGCCATCCTGGAAATCTTTTGATATTTCCAAAATTTACCTAGCATCCACACTACATCATATGGGGAAGGCGTATCAACGTACACATTCGTTATCAACAGCATATTGAGATCCATCAATTTAAATTGGGGTAGACCTGAATAGGTTTGATAGTTTATTGGCTTCACTTGCACAACTCCTTTCTTCTCAATTAACTGTGGCTGTCTCATTCCTGATACTTTGGGGATTCTATCTCTAGAATTAACAATAGAGTCTGCTGGGGTCACACATTTTATACCAACCATATTGTGAAATATGACAGATCCGTCAATCGTATTGACGTTAAAATCACAGTTATCAAATACAAATTGTACAAATGACCCAGCTTTTATTTCAGCTTCTGGAGCCATTATCACAGAGGTTTCCAACACTTTGACATCATGATTATAGGAAGAGCGCAACCCCAAGTTTAATAATAACGTAATTAGAGTTTTTGATCCTATATTCTGATGAATGTAGGAGCTCATGCCTAACATAATTGCAGACAAAAAAGATCTTGGCTTTACCAGTGATATTAAGCAATGGGAAAGTACATCAGTTTTCTTCTTCAAGGACTCACGGTTCGGTTTTTTTTCGATACTACAGCTTCCATAAAAACTTGTAAATGTTTCAGTATGAGTTCATGGACATCTAAGAAACAATAGGCACTAGGGTATGATGTTTTGTCATAGACAAAACTCGCAAAATGTTTTCTTGCAATTTCGCCAGCTTTTCTCATAATACAGTACAGTCTCTATAATCCGGCCGTTCAATACTCCGGCACGTCCAGTAATCCGGCGCTGTGTTTCCGCCGATGAGTCATTCAATTTCTAGAAATTTCTAAGACATGTCTAGACATGAGTCTCCACAACGACAGTAGTACGTTGGCGTTTGATAAGAGAAGTTGAATACATTGTGATTGTTGCGAGTGAGTTAAGTGAAGGCCGTGTTGTGAGTAGTGCAATCTACAAGTGCAGTGCGATGTCGGAAAAACGTAAGCATGTTACACTGACTTTAGATAAAAAATATGCAATTTTAAAACGGTTGGAAAAGGGTGAGAAGTTGGTTAATTTGTCTAAGGAATACAATATCGGGCGTGCAACTATACACGACATTAAGAAGAGAAAGGAGCAAATTGAATCATTCTTCAAGAGGGGTAGTGAATCATCTTCCAAGGTAAGAAAGACATTAAAAGCAGGTGAATTTCCGCAAGTAGAAGACGCACTTTATGCTTGGTTCATGCAAGAAAGGAGCCGTCACACACCTATTTCAGGTGATATTATCATGGAAAAGGCAAAAATATTTTATAAAAAAATTATGAAAAAAGACGACTTCCGCGCAAGTGTTGGGTGGTTAGATAAATTCAAACGGCGCTTTGGAATTCGATTGTTAACTTTAACTGGAGAAAAACTTTCAAGTGATGTAGAGGCTGCAGAGCCTTTTGTTATTAAATTTAAAGAAATCGTCAAAGAAATGGATTTAGGCCCAGATGTAACGTGCTGCCACCTTGCAAGCCGTTTACAAACAATTTATTAAT
>JAGFPH010003521.1:28941-59236 GCA_018207615.1 Philaenus spumarius
ACTATTTTGATGTTTAAAAACCCTGAAACTCACATGTATTACAAAGATCAGATTTACAATGCAGACGAGAGTGGTCTGTTCTGGCGTCTTTTGCCGAAAAAAACTTTTGTTCATAGGGAGGAAGCTAGTGCCCCAGGTCGCAAGTTGGCAAAAGATAGAATAACTTTTATGCCGTGTTGTAATGCTAGTGGCACGCACAAATTAGAATTGCTGGTCATTGGGAAAGCCAAAAAGCCAAGGGCTTTCAAAAATGTACAGTTGCCGGTTTCATACACAAATTCAACCAGGGGATGGATGACGAAAACTCTTTTCTCGGAATGGTTTCATAAAACTTTTGTTCCATCGGTAAACACGTTTTTGAAAAAACAGAAATTGCCTCAAAAAGCCCTTTTAGTTCTTGACAATTGTCCTGGACATCCTGATGAGGACGAGTTAAAATCTAAAGATGGTCAAATCATTGCTTTATTTTTGCCCCCCAATGTAACTCCGTTACTCCAACCTATGGACCAAAACGTGATCCAAACTATAAAAACAAGTTATAAAAAAACCCTGTTGTACAGTGTTCTATCAAAAGAGGGGAGTGTTGTTACAGCGTTGAAGGAAACCAACCTCAAAGATGTTGTTTTTAATCTTGCAAGCGCATGGGAAAAACTTTCAACAAAAACAATTGTTTGTTCGTGGGCGAAGTTGTGGCCTTCTCTGGATTTACTACAGGATTACAAAAAAAATTCACAACCCCAAATTATCACAGATGTTGAGCTAAATAACTTGAGAGAAGCAATGATTGAACAACTAGTAGACGAGCCTGATGATCTGACAACAGCTGATGTTAACGCCTGGTTAGAAGGAGCAGACGACGAGCAGTGTCAAATAATGACAGACGGTGAGATCATCGAAGACCTACTAGACAGCAGTGACGTGGAGGAGGGAGAGGAGGGCGGAGCCAATACGGCAGCTGCACACACAGTAAACAAGGACTCGGCGCTCTGTGCCTACGCAACTGCAATAACTTGGGCGGAAGAAAACGGAGTTTCAGCTTCCGACATATTGACACTCAAAAGACTTCAAGAAAATGTTTTAAAACTTTCCTTTAATGCAAAGAAACAGAAAAGCATTACAAACTATTTTACTGTTGTTTAAGTAAATGTAAAGTGTACAGTAGGTACTGTATTAAATTTTCATTTTGCGTGTACTGTATACAGTGTTTAGTGACTGATTTTTTTCATTGATTTGTTCATCGATTAAAATACATACTGTACTGTACCTTTCTGTTTCATATCACAGTTTATTTTTCATAATAATTAACGAAATTTCATTATACAGTACATACATAGTTAAAACGATTATTGTCATAGTTTTCATAAGCATTAAAAATGTAGTTTATTGTTAAATTTCTTAATTTTTTAATTCACTTCCACTAATCCGGCATTTTCGGTAATCCGGCCCTACTAATCCCCATATAGGGCCGGATTACCGAGATCCTACTGTACGAATTTCTTCCTTCTCATCATTGCTTATTTTCTCTTTATACCATTCGTCAAAAATGAGTTTTTCAGTATGGTTCCGAAAGCACACAACTTGTACTCTTTTTTGATTCAATGTAATAATTATTCAATCACCAAAGTGTTGCTTTAGTTTGGTTTTCATTGTTAACTCACTGCATTTGCCCTCCATACCTGACACTTCAAACAAATCTTTAAGGGAAAATTGGCAGTCTTCACTAACCTCTAAATAATGATAGATTTTTCCATTCAATCGGAAATTTCATCAGAGGGAGCACGACCTGGTGTCGACGAAGTGATCTTTTTTGAAGGCAATCCAACAGTTATGGTGATAAGCAGCACCAACTGTTTTTAAATCAACTGCACATATTCTACTAATGACTTGATATCCCCATTTATCACTTCTTGCTTTAGCTATTACTTCAATTTTTTCTTGAAAAGCATTGTTTACCACTTTACGAAATTTATTACTTTTCTTCTTTTTTATATCACGAACACCATCGTTGCAGAAAAAACAGGTCCCCTAGAAATTAAAAGATCCTTGTGACCGTAAACGTTTCTTGGGAGAACAAACATTTTGTTCATAAGCATTTTTTTCAAAATCTCTTCTAGCCTTTTGTACAAGTGAGGGTTTTGTATAATCCCTTCTACAGTTAAGATGAACAACCACAGTGTAGTTTCCAAATAGCTGTTTGTGCTTTCCATCTCCTCTCTCAATACTACAACGCCTAATTGTTTCTATTGCAGTAATTCCTAGAATAACTATATCCTTTTCTGTCACGGGATCTTCACACAACAAACAACATTCGGATATGTGACCAGTTTCAACTACATTTTCACTATCCAACATTATTCCAAGAATCAACAACAGTACGGTACAACAAGAACAGCATCAAGAACAACAACAATACAACAAGAACAACATCAAGAACAACTTTTCAATTAATTTAGTACTTTTATTTGTTGATAAATTTAGGTCATTAACAACTAATCACAATAGTGCACTAAAACTACACTCAATAAAACCGCACAAAGAGATAATCAATAGCTACCACTTACACCAAACAAATGTATCCACTTTTTAGTAGTTAAGAACTTTAATTGGTACATTTAGTTTATTATCAGATTACAACTAATATAGTTTATCAAACATAACCTAAACAAAACAGCACAACAAAAGACAATCAACAGCTGACAGTCAGCTTCATAACAGTAAATGAAATATCAAGCAGGTTAGCCAACAAACCGTTGTGTACTCAGCAGGGTTCAGGTCTACACTTTCATAAAAACCTAACCTAAAAGTTGGAAATACTAATAATTGATTTATAGTTTGAAATAAGCTGTTAATTGAAATATTAGAGCCTACAGCTGATTACTAAATCAACTTAAAATATTATTTTGTACTAAGCTGGAACTGTTTTTTTGTTTTTTTTTTATTTTACTTACGTTTAATACAATATTTATTTTTACATGTTACTTGTTTGTATGTTTAAGAGAACAACTTAAATGTTAGTACTTCTGAAATGTAAAATTACTGTATGTTATGTCATGAATACCATCAAATCTCCTCATTACGTGGTTCTATCGACATAAAGGTTCTTTAAATCGATTCCTCGTGCAGAAAAACCTATAAAATGACACCTCACATGACTTAAATCATCAAACATTGATTATTTTGCTTGCCCCCTTATGCCCCTCCAAAAAACCATGTTCCACCATTGCTGCACTTAGGGACTCATCGGATCTTGAATTCTATTGGCCAAACCATATAGTAAACAAAATTTCATCGATGAACTAATTTTTTCATTTATTTGGTGAATATTGATCTATTTTGACTGTACTAACACTAAATACAACAAAACAAACATACAAGGTTTACTGAATGCAGTAATATTCAAATATAATAACAGCCTATAAGTGTAGCACTAAAATAATATTCACGAGACTTTGTTAATATCAATCAAATCTGGAATACCTTCTTTGCGGTAGGCCAGACGTAGTCCCATAAAAATAAATATTTCTGAGAAGTTTAAGTATAAAAATATAAATGGAAGGATGTAGAAAAGGTATAACCCGATAAATCGGATTAGCAATGGCCTCAAAAAGAAGAGTACAACATGAATGAAAGTAGGACTCATCTAAGATATTATTTATTCGGGAAATAATTAGAGAGTTCACTAAGGGGAAGAAATGCAATCCATGTTTTAGGAAAAAACCCTTAGGCCACTGATGTTCTGGTGCCATATCAACAACTTGTATCTAATTACAGGCAAGGGAGACCACAAAACAGTTATAGAACTGAATCTCTCTAAGTTGTATACTTTTCTCAGCTATCAATGTAAAGAATGGCAATTTAAATAAAATTATCTTTCCTGAAGGATTACTTCTTCGAATAAAACGGATTATGGATATATAAATTTTTCTCAAACTATCACCGTTACAATGCCGCAAAATGTCGTTGGAAGCCAAAATAACAATTACATAATCTGCCGGAAAAAGAGACCTATAATGTAATTTAATGTATGCCTTCATCAAAGAAGTTGTTGCTCCTGGTAGCCCATGGAAATTTAACAAACCGTTGTTGAATACGTGTTTATGTTGTGCATACAATCTTGCTAAACGAGCTACATGACTGTCACCTAATATTACTAAATTGTTTGTATTGTGGGTCACAATTGCACTCATTTTTACTCACTATTGTTCTTAGGCGTATGTATTCAGGGTGTATAAAAAACCTTTCAGGACTTTGGGATATGATTCCTCATACAAAAAGTAAGAAAAAAGTTCCTATAAACATAGGTCCGAAAACATTTTGTTTTCTAAATATCCGCCATTTTGTTTTTTGTACAAAATAATTCATATCTAGAGAACGGTTTGACTGATTGAGTTCAAACTTGGCATGAAGTTTAACGTGACAATGATATAACTCAAGAAAAATAAACAATTAAATCCAATCATGCGTTTCCAATAGCGGCTGTTTGAAAATTTCAAACCTAAATTACTCCAAAACCATACATTTTAACGAAAAATGTCAAGACACATTTTTTGTAGCCCTCTTGATTCCCTATCGGATGGTGTTACTGTCAAAACAATCGGATGAAGGATAATAGCTAAGTTAAAAGGTAATGACAACAAATGTCCATACAATATTGTAGTATTTTCTGTGTTGGTATAGGATGCCAGGTTGAACAAACCAATTAGTACACATAACTTAACCGTGTTAGGCTGGCGAGAAAGTAAAAAAGTGTGTCGGTAACCAATACTGCTACTAACTGAGAGGATTACTGGGCCGTTTATTTAATTTACCCCGCCCAAATATGTTTCACTAAACGGTGGGTTACGTTAGAGGCCTTGGGAATCTACTAACACCCGGGTTTAATGCTTGGAAACAACCAACTTAAAACAACCACTATTACGGGTAGCCAGCTTTGACATACACCTAACTTACACAAGAATAATTATTAAACACTACTTACTAGACACTATTACCCAATTAGCTTACTAGGGCATTACCAGCCTAATTAGGCTATTACCCCCAAACCTAGTTTAACTCACATCGCGGGACTATTAGCTATCTCATCGTCCCCCGCGAAAGCGGTAGCCCAAATTACTTAGCCAGCCATTACACAATTACAGAACAATGATAAGAAACAATCCTTAAACGATTATCGTCGATCTCTCCGCGATGGAGTGCAAAGCCTGAAGGTCGGTGAAGAGATGGCGTTACACCGCGAAAGCAGCTCACGGATTTGGCAGACCCGCTGTTCATAGCCTACTTGATCGTTGGTGACATTCGACATAGATAAGTTGTCACAGGCTCAGGTTCTCTCATACAATCCTAATCCAGATCCTGAGCGTGTCACACAATATAGCTTTATAATAGAAATGAAAAAAACCCTCCCTTACAGAACAACAAAATGAAGAAAACCTACCCCTTTTTCTTTTTATGACAACTAATTAACGTAAGTGCATAGTTTAAAATCAAAGGAAACATAGTAACAAGGAAGTTACTGATACACATAAATTTAAGAATTAGATACAAGAATTGTATTAATGTACCTAGTTATATTATATTATTATATATATATTCCAACGGATCTCCTGTTCGAGAATTTTTCTAGCCCCACGTTACGGGAGCCAATTCTCCAACGGAAAACCTTTTTTAACCAGTTGACTAATGTTTTCGGACCCCACTTTTTTGGGACGCCGATTTCTTCAACGGTTTTTCGTTTGAAAATAAGTTATTTCCACCTACTGGAAGTTTTATAGGCAATCTCGCTTTGTTTGGCCTAGGTGAAATAACTATGTGTCGAATATTCAGTTTTCTGAATATCCCGACTAAAAAAAAATTTACGTTATACTTCCAGTACTTTATATTTGAATCTAGCTCAGTTAGAACACAAGTGAATGATTTTACTTTTTGTAAACCTCTGAGTAGTGAGTACACTGAAACTAACCTTGTAAATTGTTTATTTGTGCTTGCAAATATTTTATAAACTTTCACTGTATCAATTCTTAATCTATAACTCATAAACTATTTGGATATTTGAATACTAGGTGGTTTTTGTAAATAATAACTTTTTTATTAAGCAAATAAAATATTAATAATTCCTTTTAAAAAAAAAAAAATAAAACTTTTTGGATTTTACTTTCTCCAACAAATACAAAATAATCACTTTCATTTCAATTTAATAATAATTTCTTAAACTACAAGGCAGAACCAATTATTTACCTAAATATAATTTATTCTAATATTTTATACTCAATTTGATTTAATTAATATTTTAATAAAAGATTTAATTTGAATTTACGATTTAATGAATTTAATTTTTAATTAATAATACAAATATTTGATCTAATCTAACATCCTAAGTAACCCAGTATTTTAAAATAAATTTATTTGAATTTACTTCAGGCAAATTTAATCAGGGACTAACGTATTTACGTTTCTACCGACCTTTTCACAACTGTCCAGGCGTCGCGACGTTTGATATGAAGTCCGCGAGCATTGTTTAGCGATGGCAGGCTACAGATGCTCTGCGTGCTGGTTAAGTTGTCTCGTTGATGAAGATAGATTCCTGTAGGGTTATCTGGAAGAATGTTGGATGAATTTTTAAAGATGGTTGTGGTGATGTGTCTGAAGTCCCGGTTCGGCTATTCCCTCGACATTAAAGTTGCATGTCCAAGTGGTCGCCTGGTGATGTCCTGGAGTCCTATCTGAAAGCTATACGAATCCCTCCATGTATCAACTGATATGCAGGTTATGTTACTTCTCCAGAATAATCAACGATAGTCCAACTTTGTAATGACTAAGTTGCCACTGACGTTCTTGTAGATTACAGTTGTGTCTTTTGCTGCATTCCAGATTAATATCGCAATGACGTACCTTCACACTTGTTATACAAATTATTAGGTTAACGAAGAAAATACTTAGCTTTTTGCATACTATACTATTTTATAAAAAAAACAAGTAACAGCTCTTGATGGGTACACTAGCATCATGAAAGTCAACAGGCTCGATGTGTTCACTTACATCGCAGAAATATCAAGGCCCCCGAGTTTCCCCGAGCAATCGTTTATATAGACTTTTTCAGCACTACTGCCATGCCAACTTAAGCTTTCTATCACTGTATTTCTATAAGTTTTTAAAATTCGTTTTTTCAAGAATTTTAAACTCCTAGTCTATGTAATTTTTATTTTGAATTTTTAAGTTTAAATAAAATAAATTTGTAATGTTTTTTTTGCTATTTCGCTATTGGTATGAATGAATGAATATAAATGTTTAAGGTGAATATCAATCTTTGATCTTGAATATTGATAAATATTATGTTATGATTGTTTTTATATAATTTAAATGATAAATGGTTAATGCGAAGATGTGTTGATTTGTCACACGTAAATCAAAGTAGTGCTACTTTGTTCAAAATGTATAATAAATGGGAAAAAATGTAAATCATGTGAGCGACGAATATTCTTATATCAATAAGTGCGATTATACAGTAATGGTGCGACGTGTTAAACAGTTTAAGATGTATCAAAACATTAAGATATGGACAATTTATTACTTGTGAGTGTACTACGTTAGGTAGAAAAGTGCGACGAATAAAATATGTTTTATGATGAGATTAATAATGAGGTGATAAATGTGAAATATTACGGTTATTGTGTTTATGTCGAAATAATAAGTAAGGCGGAATAAATAAATAACTATATAGTCGACAACGAAAAATGTCAAAGAATGTCTTCGAAATAGGTATTTCAAATATGCGTGAATAAGAGGTTTTATACATGAATTGTATGAAATGGGGATCTTACATTAAGGAATTGAGTAAAATAATTTACAAATGCGATAGGAAGCTATTTTTAATTGTAGGAAGGATGTAGACGAATGGTCTAGATACGTTAAATGGCTAGGCTATTTGTTGATTTCAAGTTGTAGTCTTTATAAAACTTCATTAGATTAATCGAAAAAGGAAGAGTGATCTCCTCGAAAGCGAACCAATGTGACTGGAAGGTCACAAAAGAAGGGGAGAATTATAACAAAATTGTTAAATATATTATCTAATAACGTCATGGGGTAGAAAGCAAGATTATTTTTAAGTTTCAATTATAAATTATATATTGAATTTTGAATGTAAGTCAGAAGTGCTGACTAACGTGTACCGATATTATACAGCAACGTATATAAATTAAGTTGAGTCAAAATATAAAAAGGTTCATAGAATTGTTGATGTAAGAATTTGTCACGAGTTGATTCAGAATTAACAGGATGTCGCAATGCTGACATGCTGGGAATTATAGCAGTCTAGAAGTTGACAGGGAAAAGTGTACGTGCAAAAATGTGCAAACTTGCTAAACCACTGCGTAGAAGCAATGCTAGACTTTACAGTTTTTAATTTCACATTAACTAAGTAGGTATAACTTGAAATCTCAGCTAACTTAGAATCAGAGGAGGGGGAAACTGTGGATAATAAACCATACTATAGTTAAACTCTATAAGCCTTTTTATCTTACTTTAATTTTCAAATGGAGTTACTACGAATTACTATATTATTAATAATGTTCATAACAGTAGATGCACAATAAAATAAGGGAATAGTTTTGAAAGATTAACAGATGTACTATTAACAAGATCTGAGTGGACAATTGTGATAGAATTTAACATTTCAAAATGAATAGATGCAATTATATGGTTGAATGAAGCAGTAGTAACTGAAGAAATTTTTTTAACAAATAACAAACGAGTCATTGGGGGATTTGGAAGAGATGGATCAATTTAATTCAAATGGAGTCAAGTTAGATTATTACTGCTGCACATTCAATCAAAGAAAGAAAATAATAATAAAATAATTAGAAATGTCAGTTGGACAATGTATGGAGTATGTAGTGTGATAACAAAAGTGTTTTTATATTTTATGTATACAAAAAAATATCATGTTTAACAAATGGAATATTTAGATGTTGTTTAGATTCTCAGAAAACAAACAGAAGTACAGTGATAAATATAGGACAGAAATAAGAAACACAGTTGGATCTACAGGACTTAAGGATTAGAATGTGATCTGCGAAAGCTGTCCCACAAGCTGACATGAGTAGAGATATTTCTGTTAATCTAATTTTGTTTTACAGGTTTAGAATAGGAAGGGTTGATAAATTTTGGAATATTAAGTATAAACAAATAGGAATTAAGTAACAAGTTTCACATGAATGAAAATAATATGTCATAAAAGAAAAGGTTAACTTATATAATGAAATAGTAGGACAATGAAATGAAACCAAGTTTAAATTATTTCCATAAAGGGATGAATGAGGAAACCTGTCCCAAGTGTACAGTAGTGTAAACCTGATACAGTAGAGTTCAAAACAAAAGGGGAAAAATAGACAAGAGAATTTTTTTTATTGCACCTAATCAAAAACTTCAATTTTTTTTCTAAAGAATATTACAGTTTTGGAAATACAGGTTTCAATTCATGCTTCTACAGGTAATGATGGGTTTTAAGTTTTTTTTTTGAAGAAATGTTATAAAAGTAATTGAGATAACGTAAATGCAATTAAATTGCTTTAATAATAACAATGAAATCTGTGAAATTTCTAAAAAGTTTGTTGAATTGAATGAGAAATTAATAATTTGTAATTAAAAGAAAAATGATATGTTGTCATGTAAATGGCCTTTTACTCATAATAACTGTTTTTGTTAATAGTAAAATAATGAGGTGTGGAGAGATGGAGTCGACTGAGCATATGTATGAGAGACAGACACAATCACATTCTTGCTACCATGTGGGCGACTTACGAGTTTGGAACTGACCAATCAAACTGCTGTTGGAATCTCCGTCTGCTGTGAGATAGAATCCAACACACTCTAACAAACAACTACCACATGAGTACAATTTTACAAATATACTAATTGAAAGTGAAGTTCCTGTTGAAAGTTTTACAGTTTTATATGCTATACCAAATTCTAAGTACATTTTTAAGCAATATTTCTATTGATTAATAATATAAGTTGAATTTATAAAGATGTGATTGGTTTGCAATGTTGAACAAGGTTTTTTTCTTTATTATTAATGATGTTAAATTAAGAACAGTTTTGGATTTACAAACATTAAAATTTCTTCTTTTTTTTTCAAGAAAATTTTTCATTTATAACAAGACATAATCATTTTTTATACAACATTTTTCCACATAATTATAGTTTTAAATTAAAACTTTTAATACAAATAAAATATTATACATAATAATAATAACAACTTAATGTTTATTGATTTTTAAAGAATTTTTTTGTTAAACCATTATAGATGGTGGTGATGATTTTTATTTGTGACAATGAAGGGGAATATGACAGCGTTATACCTTTTGGAATAACTTATTTTTCGTTTTAGTTTCTTTTCAATAAATAGGACAAAAAAAGAAGAAAGTATAAATTGATATTAATTCAGGGGACTTTGTGGGATACAAATTTTGGGTTGTAAATTAAGGGGATAAAAATAAAAGAAAAAGCAAAATGTATGATGTTTTACATAATCAGTTTTCCACACGGAATAGGCTGTCTACAGGTCGCCTCATTTATAAATTTCTTTGTAATGTTTGTGATCTCACTCATATGATATGTGACTTCACTCATTTAAATCATGTCACCTTGATTTTGGTTGAAATAAAACTACAATAGTGAAACTTGTTATTATAGTGTTTAAGTAGTTGGAGATTTAGAATTAAGTTTACAGGTTTATGTTTTTCTACAATTCTTTCCTGCTAACATTGGGCAGCTTTGTAAAAATTTTTTTCTTATGAAGATTGGATTTATTATATATAATGAATAGCTACATTTGGTGATATAAATGAACAATGTTATTTTGGGAGTTGTACTAAAATAATGTGCAACTTACCTTTGTATTATTAGGATTAAGTACTCTTTGTTGGTTACCATGAACTATAATAATTGTTTAAAATGTTCACAAATTGAATTTGTATTTTTTTTTTACATTGTTAAATTGAATAGTTATATTTTATATTTTTGGATTTTGAGAAAATAGTTTCAAATGGCTTAACGTCATAAATTTTTAAATAACTTAATGTTCAGTATATAACAAATTACAAGTAGACCAAAGCAAGCATTTTTTGAGAAAAAAATAAAAATGGTTAACGTTGTGGGTTAACTAGGAGTTGGGTGTCTCAGTTTTGATTTTGATTTTTTAAATTAATTTTTTTTTGTGGTTATAAAAATAGCCAATGTTTATTTGTTTTTTGTTAAAATCATTTTTTGACATTGTGAGTTGGGGGGGTGGGGGTTGAGTTCTTCTGCCCACCGCTCACCAGAGAAGCTTTCCGACCATGAGGAAAGAAAGACACAAAAACAAAACTTGAATGACATCAATGTTCAAAGACTCGACCAGCCCTTTGAAAAGAAAAAAAAACGAACAAGGGTGGTTTGAGCAAATCATTGCAGACTTCTTTAGATTGTTGAAAAAAAAACCAAACATCAAAGAGCTGCACTTCAGAGTGGTGAAGGAGTCGAAGGGGCCGACTCTGGTGATGCCGGGGGGTGATGTGATGGGTACCCCTCAACTCGTAATTAATTATAAATAATAAGTAAAGATACTAAATATTAAAGGGTCCACTAACAGCGGACATAGTATAGGCTGGCTAAAGGTACATCGCTGAGAAGACAATTCCTAGTTAACTAAGGGAGGGGGACGCTAGAGGAAAGCATCCGGAGATGCATCAGGCAGTCTGGAAGTAAACGCGTCCGCGATTAGACTCAATATAAATGGAGAATTGATCTTGCTTTGGCCTCATGGCGTAACATTAGTTTTAGGATAATCGGAACCAACAGAGTAGTCGTTTGTAAATGGTTCAATAAACGTTTCAACTGACCATGAGTTTACTAAATCATTGAAGAACCCGCTCCCCATCCACCATCCTGACAACGCCCGTACGTCCGCACGAGGACAGAAAGGTACAGCCCGACCAGGGAAAACGCCGCTTCAGGATTCGGACGTAGGAGAGCCGAACCCAACAAGGCGGGACTCGTTACATCTGGATCTTGTGGAAATCTGTAAAAAATCAAGAAACTATTGCAATGTTTAATAAATAAACTATAATTCAAGTATAGGCGTATTCAACTACTTTTTTAAACATCTTTTAACTGCAAACTACAGAGTATGTACATTATCTAGCTACAGGCATACTATTTCAAGTTTAAACCATAATTATACATTATTTATTTTCTATTGTATTCACAAACTAAACACATAACTCTGAATAAAATATTTAGCTGCACACACCCAGTTCTTTGTTGTTGGTTTAAAGACAAAAGATTCAATTTAAAACACTACAAAAACATTAAAAAAACAACACATTCTAATAGGCAGGCCTACGGCAGAACTGTGGGCATTTAACACGTACAAAATTGTCAGTAGAACCAAAAAAATTATAATAATCTAATAATATTATAAATAATAATTATAACATACAAATATCTAAGACAACTCATAACAACAACTATAACACACAAATATAATTAACTAATATTTAATCTCTCATCGATCATTTATTTAGTCTTTCACTTATTATTAATCAAAGTGGTTAGTACTTACCGATAAAACGATATTCCTCTGTTCTTCTTGGGCTTATTATTGCAGTTATACACAATGCACGTCTGCACCATAACTCTACGCTACAAAAACTTAACTCGTACCATAGTAATTTTGCAAATTGAAACGATTCTTTAAGAGTAATAAAAGCTTTAATATCAGTCAACACAGTAAGTAAAAATTTTCTTGTCATGATTTTTTTCAAAAAATATTTCTTACAATCTTGCGTAGCCACATGCATAAAATTACTGCAACTCAAATGTATTGAAACAATTGAGATTTTTTCTTTTTTCTTATCGTGTCGATAGTTTTTGAATGTAAGTAGATTCACTACAATTGAGGTGGGTCATACTGGCTACGTATAAAACAGCAAATTTTACAGGAATAATTAAATATTCCCTCTAATTAAATATTCGCATTATTTATGCCATTTTTTTGTGCGACGGGAGGGTCATAGTCCAAGTAAGTTTTTTACCAATGAAAATTAAATACATGTTATTTAATTAATGTAGCAGTTTTAAAATGGAACTAACAAGTATTGCTTTCTTTTACACGTGTAAATAGTCAGGTTTTCATCAACCATCTAGTAAATGTAACCAGTTTGGATTAAACAATTTTTACCGTTTTTACTTAAGGTCAAATTGAATGCAATACACATTCAGAAACCTACTTACTTTTTGTTATTAATTAAAAAAAAATATAGTCTTACTTTGGGTAAAAATTTAAACTATCAACAAAAATGGAGTATGTGTATTTCTTACAAAATGTAATGAATACAAAACTGTTGTGTATATACAACTCCAATGAGAGGTGATACAAGTCTACTGTTAGGTGTGTGAATAACATAAATTAAGATGCTAAGGCAAGCAATGGAAGCAATAGAAAGTTTTAATTTTTAATTAGTAAGCTTAGCACCCTAACCACGCCCCTAGGAATAATGGAAGGAATTAATTATCCTTGTTTCAATGATGTATTCATAAATGTATATAATTGCAATGATTTTAAATTGGATGAAAACATTTATAACTTTAAACTAAAAATACGAAAATCAAGAGGAGCTCCTTTACAATTAATGATTTAAATGAAATTTATCTTTTCTTAATCCAACCAAAATAAAATAAACTTACATTATAAAAGAAAATCAAGCAAAACAAAATTTTACAATTTAACCTAAGTAACACAAGAAATTAATGTTGATTATACAAGGTTTTAAGAGATTAAAAATGTCCTCCGCGTGTGAGTCTCAAATTACGAAATTATAGTCTGACCTATTGATTGATACCAACGTAACTTCTGAGATGTGATGGCCTTAGCGTGGGCAGCATGAACAGATTAGTTGCACTTATTAGACAATTAATTGTAACTTTAACGGATACTAACGACCATTGATAGCTGGAATTATGATATAAAACATTAAACTTATTCGATAATGTGCAGTCTATAATTTTGCTTATAGTTAGAACGCGCACAATTATCCTATTGCAATACAGTAAATGCACAACCATTTGCTCCAGTCCAAACTAAACTACTAGTCTCCCTCGTGGTAACAGCTGTTCCAAACAGGGTTTGTCCAAAGTACTTGAGTCCAAACTAGATAATCTTTCTACATAGTAATGTAAAGTAAACATAGTCATGGTTGATTTAGTTTTATGTTGATAAGAAATATCATATAGGGATAGGGAAAATTAATTCTGTTTTTAATGTTAGGTGATAGGTACAATGTTTAATAAATAGTATGAACACATACAAATCATGATAGAGTTGTGGTTTTGCTCTCCACAACCATATGCACAAAGTCGTAGTTTAGAACATGTTGACATACCAAATAAGTAAAGGCAATGAAATACGGAAGAAACAATTTCATTAGAACCCTTTGCATATTAATTTAAATTCCACGGGAAAATTACATTTTCTCCTTATTTAATTTTTTGCTTTGACGATCCTCTTACGACTATGAAATTTAACATACATAACTGTCTTCTATAGTAGGCCGCTTTGTCTTGTATCTTTGGTAGAACTAAATTCATTTCCCAATCAACAAAAATATTTCAAAACCTTTCTTTTCTTCTTTCAATTTAGAACGTACAAAATAAAAGTTTTATACGATTTTTGTCTTTGTTTAAACACAAGTTAAGTTTACATTTTCCACTACGTGATGATAAGATCTTGCAACGCTGGTTAATTGTTCAAATTAGCCAGTTTCCGGTTTCGTCCTTTCTTATTTCTGTGGTGGAACGTAACTCACATTTGGACGTCATCTCTTTTCGTCGTTATCTAGCTAATTACTAGGAACTCTTTTTTAAGCATTCATTGTTTTCCCCATTTCGCAAAGAGTAATAGCTACATCTTCTCTGAATTCTGCTAAATACATTGCATCTTCATTACGATTATAACAAACTCTTTTGTAAAGAAACCAGCTGTTACATAAAGGGACATCTACCATGTGCATGGGCGTAATTCCAGTGTTTGAGTTGGGGTGGCAAGGACTACCAGGGGAAATTTTGGAAATAAGGTCAAAATGGCAGTTTTAAAGCGTTTTCAAAGCATTTTCCTCAAAAGAATTACAGTTATCATTAAATTTATTTTTATCATAGACTATTTAATAGAAGTTGTCTATGATAAAAGTTTATGATACAACTTAAGCTTATAACAAATAAATCATATAAATGTTTTTCATAGACAATGGAAATTATGGCTGCATCAAATTTGTTGGGTGTATCAAATTTTGTATTATAGTAAAAGATTAGCAAATTAGATAATCAAAACCAAATTTTAATACACGTACTGGGTGGCCCATAAGTCAGTTGACAAATATGCATCCAATGAAATAATACACAACAAGTGGAATAAATATCTATTACTAATTCAGAAATCAAAAACAACATTTAAGATATTAGAAGTTTACTAAAATTATGTCTAATCTTATTTCAAAAGGTACTCAAAGTGCTGTCCACGCTCTTCTATGCATGCTTCGCATCTTTTACACACCGACTTACAAATTCTGCAAGACATGTTCCTTGATTGTAGGTTTTCAAATTCCGATTTGATTCGCATATTCAAATGTTTAACATCACGAATCTTGTTAGAGAAAACTTCATTTTTGAGAATTTCCCATACACAAAAATCTATCTGTGTCAAATCAGGGGCTCTTGGTGGCCTCTCAATGGTACCCCATCTCCCAATCCATTCATCAAAGTTTTCATTTAGGAAGTCTCTTACAATGTTTCTATAATGAGGGGGCGCTCCATCTTGTTGCTATATCAGCTTTTCTTTTATTGGCTGAAGGTGTTCAAATTGTGGACTGTTTTCAAGGTAAATCAACACTTTTCTAAGCATCTCTAAATAACTCTCGGAATTTACAGTACCATCAAAGAAAGAAGGCCCTACTAGGCCACTGTTGAAAATCCCTGCCCATACGCAAACGCCAGACGAATTTAAATCTCTTTCCATTGTTAAATGAGGATTTACAGAATCCCAGTAAACACAATTGTGCATGTTAACTCTTCCATTTACTTTGAAAGTCGCTTCATCGTTCTAAAGGATGATTTTATAAAAGTTGGTGTCAGCTTCACAGCGGATGACGTAACTCATGGAATCATCATCATTAAGGCTTTGAAGTAAAGTTGGCCTATATGGTCTTAATTTCAGTTTTTGTTCTGCATCTTTTGTAGGCTTGTTCTTGATATTTCATATTCTCTGGACGCGTTCTTTTGCGATTTCGTTGGTGACTGCACAAAACACTGAGCCACAACATTAAGATTATCTTCTGTACAAACTGATGTTGGCCTACCAGAACGTGGAAGTTCAGCTACAGAGCCAATTTGTTCAAATCTTAAATTTAGTTTGTGAATACCTTGTCGAGATGGAGGTTTAACATTCGGAAAACGTTCTCTAAACAAATCGCACGCATCACTATAACTATGGTCATGTTTCCACCATGTTTGCAAAACAAATACACGTTGTTCTGTTATTAACTTTCTATTCATTGTTTATCAAATAACAATGAACACACTAACAACTATCAAACATAACCTCAAACTAAAAAAACAGCAATTACTAAACGAGAACAATTACCAACAGCTGTGGTAAGGTTTGTAACAACAGTTGACCTTAAAAATTGCTAGCGTCAACTGACTTATGGGCCACTTGGTATATTTATGTATATTGATAAAACCTCCATGTTTTATACAAAATGAAGCCTTTTGCTATTGGACTGAATCGAACACATTAATTACTTTGGAAAGTCTATATTAACACTCTAACAAACAAAGAGTGTCTATTATTGCTAACAGAGCCAGCGAGAATAGTGTCTCCTGGCCAATCGCGTTCCTTGTGTAAATGTACAACCTCCGCAAGCACGAAAAAGTTCTTTCACAGGCTACTGAGTTCATTTTAATAGTAAAAAACAGACGGAAAGCTTAACGATGAAAGAGAACACACTTTTTAAAGAATTTTCTACAAAAGCTCTTTCTTGGATGTTTTTTTTTTTGAACTGCTCCATTTTGTAAAAACAACTCAGTTCTGACGCAAGAGTTCACTGTCAATAGTGTAATACTCGCACACATGTTGTACACTGTTCACGACCACTGCATTTCCACTTGTAACTTGCTTGCCTTGCGGTTACAAACAAAATTATAAAAAATTCATTTATTTGTTAAAAACTATTTAAAACATAAAAAAAAGTTGACTCTAAAAGTTATTTTCTATCGCAATTGAAATTTGTTGAAGTTAAAATTATTGTATCTTTATTTAAGCTAATTAATATTTATCTTTACCTCAGGGTCGTGAGTTTTGTGGTATCTGTAGTACTTGAGGAAACAGGTAATAATGAACTTAATACATCATGGCGACTTGACTCTGTTGTTTTATTTAGCCATATCAACCTTCAATTGTAATTTTTTAAATATACAAACATATGAATTATGATCTACACATCTAATTTGTATTACACAGAAAATATGAAGACGCTATTAATTGTGATGACAAAAAAAAAAATCTTAACCTAAAGCAGACAAGCAAAAAAAATTTAAAGAAATTTGAATTTGAGTTACATAAAAATTGAAGTTAGGCCTAAATATTTTTAATGTACATTACTTAGTTTTTTTAAATACTTGCTTTTTCGTTGGGGCCCATTACAAACACTTTGAATACTTCCATAGTTTCACTGTCTAGTGTCTATGCACTCGATGCCCTACGCGCCAACGCTCCAAAACCAGATCACAATTTTCCACCTTGCCTCATAATTGACGCTTAAACCTTTCATCTAGCCATGAAAATCCAGACAAATACAACAACTTTAAATTCGTCCATCTGGACCAAATCTTACAACATGTTCACCACTTTTTAAAAACTAAAAAACAGACATTACACGTCTGTTCTCTTTGACGACATTGTTCCAAGTGTTAGCGTCTATTTTTAGCTCCGCCTCCTTTTTCCAGGGATTCACAATATGTCTCCCTAAACGTAGTAACGTAAACTACCAACATCACAAATTAAATTTTTGTTCTCACTGTTGTTTTTGTTTTTACATTATTGTCTCTTAAGATGTTCATTTACTGTAGGCTAAAAACTGAGTGACCCAAGTTTTCTTCAATATACTTTAACACTATATAATGTTCTTTTATTTTAGATATATGCAAGTTTTTTGTTTTAGAGTTGAAAAATATATTTTAAGTTAAGTTTTTGTTTTATATAATCAAAAATGTCTGCTTGTATATATGATTATACATGTGTCTGCTTTTATATACGATTATACATGTGTCTGCTTTTATATAATAATTGTAGTTATATTTATTATTTGAAATTAAATTTTGCGTCTTTTAAATTATGCTTTACTTATTATTTGTTATCCTAAGCTTCTCATATGTTTTATAAGTTATATAATTTAAATTTTTATTTTAAATAAAAGTCTGCAATCAGAATTGGCCATTATGATTTTAGGTTCTAAATTTAGGTTTTGGCAACTTTGGCCAGCATGATTTTTGTTTGATGTTGTTTTCCATTCTTTATTTTATAAAGCTATGTTTCTATCATACATAAAGTTTTTAATATTATTCTGCCTAATGTATTCTGGGCATTCTTTGTGGTAGCTTTTGTGTTGTCCGTGACAATGTATACATTTGGGCACTTCCTCGCATTCACCATGAAAATCTTTACCACAGTTCCCACAAAGCCGTTTATTGTGGCAGGGAGAACTGGCTATAGTCCAGTCAAATAGTACACTAAAAATCGCTAAAATCGCAAACTAACGGCTAGTTCTGATTTTTTAATATGTTGTTAGGACCACTAATAGTAGTGTATATCCACGTTTGCAGCTTCGAAAAACCTGTGCTAACTTCGTAGCACGCGAAAAACCGCGAAATGTTCGCACTTTTTTCAGTGTTTTCACTATATCTCCTAAACTATGCGTTTTTTCAAAAAACATGTTATTTACGTTTTGAAAGTACATTAAATGTTCTACAATTTGAGACCAGAACCAGTGCTGTAGCGCAGAGATCAGAACCAATACAGCCCTACAAAATTGGCAATATTTTTGCAAAAAAGTGTAATTTAAAAATTTAGACAACTTTCGACCTCGAAATCGGGGAAAATACTAATTTTAAGGGGTAAATCATAAGAAAAGATGTTGTAGCGAATGTTATTAGCTTTAATTTAAGCACAAAACGATGTCTGTAGGTCTAACAGTTTCCTCACAATGCTTAAAAATCCCAAAAATGGGAAAACTGCATTTTTCGCAAATTGGCTATGTTGAGTTCTCACGATGTATTTTGAAAGGAAAACCATGTACATCAGCAAGGTATATATATTTAGTCTATTAATAATGTATGTACAATGTAATTAATTCAAAAGTTTTTTTTATATATCCATATTATTAAATGTGGGGAATCAAAAATCACAAATATAGAAAAACCTATATATATCATTTACCAATGTAAATGAAATGTGTGAGAGCTCGGTCAAGGACCTACGTTTTTGAAAAAGAAGTGAAGAGATAAGGACGAATAGAAGGGGAGCTCTGTGCTCCTGAGTGTAGGAGTTTTGCCTACGGGTATCAGGTAGAAAGGGTCCCCATCCGCGAATTCCTCATACTGCGGAGTTTTGCCTACGGTTGGGGGTGGGCGCGAGAGGGGGAGGCTGAGAGAGAGAGAGATTCCTGTAGAGAAGAGAGACAAAGAGACTCTTCTAGCGATTATAAAAGAAAGAATTCTGCCAGGTACAAAAATTATCACTTTACAGGTACCGTATTATCACTTTATATAATTAGAATTAAAAAAAACTAGAGGACTTACCTAAACTGTTTAGTCACAGTATTTTGCCGATAACAGTATGATTATAATATTTGTATAATTATAATATTTCGTCGTATTATCACTTTATATAATTAGAATAAAATAAAAACTAGAGGACTTACCTAAACTGTTGTCACAGTATTTTGCCGATAACAGTATGATTATAATATTTGTATAATTATAATATTTCGTCGTATTATAATTACGAGAAAGGTGGATGCTCTTTAATAATCACTACAAGAAACGGTGTCTCTCTCCCTCCCTCACACTCTCTTTCTCCCGCCCCCACCGTAGGCAAATCTCCGCACCAAGAGGTTGCCGACGGCATCCCCCCCATCTACCTGACACCCGTAGGCAAAACTCCGGTTCCCGGTGCTCCTTCCCTTATAACTGAAAAGGTAGACAGGCATGTATTCCCTCCCTTCTCCTCCAACAGTCCTTCTGTCACAAATAGGTTTCTCATTCTCAGTTTAGTTTCTATTACTCTTCGCTCGCTAACGAAATAATGTCGGCTCCAGGATGGAGCAGAGAAGAACACAAAAACTGCCCAACGCGTAAGGCGCTATGGTTTTCTACAGTGCAACGAAGAGAGACTATCAAAAATCTTTGAAGACTCAACTATCATAAAAATGGCACAGGAGAAGTTGCTGACGAACGACAACAACAAACAACGACTAATTGCTTTGATATTTTAGATACGTTTGAAATGATAAAACTGCCCCGCTCATTAAAGAGGATCAAGAAGGGTCGCCTCGCCAGACCAGAAAAGCTGAAATTGCCCCAACTTTCTACCTGACACAGGTACGGGATATTTCCCTCCGAATAGTTTCATAGCCCCTTGCTGTAGCATACCATCTGATTGGAACGCACACCAATAAATATTAGGTTAGGTTAGCTTAGGTTGGTTTAGTTTTAGAAGACTGCAGTCACTGACAGGACGCAGTTTGTGGCATTGTGGATTAAATTTTGTGTTTTAATGTTGTTATACAGTTTAGTGTATTCAAGTTTGTGATACGTGATTTAGATTATCGTAACAGAGTTCGTAGAAAACAGGGAGGGGGGAGAAAAGAAAAATTAGTGGTAGGGTGACATATAGATGTCATGAAAAATGACCCATGTGTTTGTAAAGACTATGAGGTCTTACTATTCGGAGGGAAATATCCCGTACCTGTGTCAGGTAGAAAGTTGGGGCAATTTCAGCTTTTCTGGTCTGGCGAGGCGACCCTTCTTGATCCTCTTTAATGAGCGGGGCAGTTTCATCGTTTAAAAAGTACCCAAAATGTCGGGGCAGTTTCACTACGCCCGCTTTGATATGATCCGCCTCCTAAAGCAAGGGAATTGAAACGAATCAGGCAGTGGAGGATGTTGACTGTGATATTGTCAAGGTGGCACTGGACAAGAGCACCTCTTTTCAGTCAGTGCTAATCATTGGAGAAGATTTGGACCTCCTCGCCCTTCTCAATAATTTTTTATCAACTGTGAAGTTCGTTTTTTGGTTTTTTTTAACGCTAAGGTTGACCTCGCCCGTTTGCCTCCAACGGATGATGGTGCAACATTCCTCGCCTACCGAACTTACCACCAAGTTCAGAAGTGGTTTTGGGTGGAAAAAGATGCTTCCCAATGGAGATGGAAGAAGGCAGATCAGGGGCTCATTCCAACAACAATGATGATTAAAATGCATCCCCCTCCTTTCTGAAGTTTCTATCATGCGGGTGCAAGAAAGGCTGTAGCGGAGGCGGCTGTTCCTGCCTAAAGGCAGGCCTCAAATGCTTAGAACTTTGCAAATTTTGCTCCGGCGTCTCTTGCCAAAACGTCGCCGTAATTCAGATTGCCGAAGGAGGAGAAGATGACGTCGACGATCCACTACCTATTTTTTAAGATAAATCTGACGATTTCGAACCACCCACGAAGCGGGCAAAATGAACTATTCCAACCCAACAATATCTCTCGAAAATATGCATATAGATATATAAAAAAACTTTTGAATTAATTACATTATAAATACATTATTAATAGACTAAATATATATTTCTTGCTGATGTACATTGTTTTCAAAATACATCGTGAGAACTCAACAGAGCCAATTAGCGAAAAACGCAGTTTTCCCATTTTTGGGATTTTTAAGCATTGTGAGGAAACTGTTAGACCTACAGACGTCGTTTTGTGTTTAAATTAAAGCTAATAATATTCGCTACAACATATTTTCATATGATTTATCCCTTAAAATGAGTATTTTCCTCGATTTCGTGGCCAAACGTTGACCGAATCTTAAAATTTCACTGTTTTGGAAAAATATAGCCAACTTTGGAGGGCTGTATTGGTTTTTTTATCTGAGCTACAGAGCCGGTTCTGGTCTCAAATTGTAGCAAATTTAATGTACTTTCAAAACGTAAATAACATGTTTTATGAATAAACTCACAGTTTAGGAGATATAGTGAAAAAACTTAAAAAAGTGCGAAAATTTCGCGGTTTTTCGCGTGCTACGAAGTTAGCACAGGTCTTTCGAAGCTGCAAACTTGGATATACACTACTGATAGTGGTCCTAACAACATATTAAAAAATCAGAACTAGCCGTTAGTTTGCGATTTTAATGTACTATATGACTGGCCTACTACATGACCATATGAAAAGCATCTAAAACATTGTCTAATAGGCATATTGTATGTGTTCACCGGCATTATAACGTAGTTTAGTTTTATTTCCTCAGGTAGTTTACTACCAGAGAAAGTTATTTTAACAAAATTTGTTTTGACATATCCTTCATTTAATTTAGATTTTTTTGTGATGCGGAAGGCATCTAAAATTTTGTAAGGGCTTATTGCCTCTTCAACTATTTCTGTAGGTTTTATATCGGACTCTACATAGACTACCCCTACTATTTCTACTCTAAAAGATGGTATGAAAACCTTATACTCCCTTAGATAAGGTGAAGTAACAATTTCATTTGCCGCTTTACCGTTTAGGCAATTTATGGCGATATTTTTCCCCTTTCGCGTGATATTAATTATATCTTTGTGGTGTTCATTTATGATTTTTCCTATTTTAAAAGGATTTATTTTAAGATTGTTCTGAGTGCAAACCATGACCTCATAAGGCCCTTCATGGTTGTCCTCATACTCCCTAACTTTAAAAGTTCTTTTATTATTATTTGGTGTACTTTTGTTGTATGAATGATCTGAGTTGGAAATCTCTTCAATACTTAATTTTCTTTTTAAATTTGTTGTAGTAGCTTCTTGATGTGGAAGAATGCTGTGTACAGCTTTTTCAATTTCTAAGTCTTTAGATTTTTATTTGAATCTGTTTGAGGTATTTGGATTTGTGGGTCTGCCATGGCTAAGCCCGATTAAGAAAATCAGGCCCAGCCTAGATTACTTTGTGTGAGTTTAAGTTAGAATAATTATGTATGTGCAAAAAAATTGTGAGGAAAAAAAAAGTCACTAATTGACACTACACTGCCAGTCAAATGTTCCCAATAAATTATAAATCTAAAAGACACCTTACCTATAAACCTTATTTAACAAAAAAAAAAAAACTTATGCAGAAACCACAAATGGTCCAGATATTTTTGACAAATATACCTTTCCAACCTTTTTAAGTAAAGAAAATACATCCCAGTACAGTTCACCGACTTCAGTTTTCTCTCACAACCAATTCAACACTTTGGATGTAGAGGAAACCGCTGATGACGTGTACGTAACTTATGATTCTCAAAAATCACACACAAAAAGTCCCATTCCTAAAACAAATAGGCCAAGTTCTCCAAAAAAAACTCAGAGACCGGAATACATAAGAAAAGAAATTTCAATTAAGCAAACTAAATCCAAACTGCAAAGTGCTCAAACACAATTTGAGCACAAACCTAAAACTAACTCTGAGCATCTGAAAACATTATTAGGAGAGGCCAGAGCTTTAATTAGGCTCGAATTACTTGCAAAAAATAAAGACCAAACACCGGAAAAAATTAAAACTCAATTCTTAAAAAAAATTAATCAATTGATAAACAAAGATTTTCCTAAAATTATGGAAGAAGAAACTAATAAAAAATTCACCAAGACACCAAATTTCAGAAATTAACATGAAATAAAATAAATATTTCATAACACTAATTATATTCAAAATTTTAATTCAATCATAATCAATTATTCTTACACATTTTCACTCTCACAACATGGCAAAGCACAAAAATTTCCTTAAAATAGTGCAATGGAATGTTCCGTCACTTAAGTGCAAAAGGTCTGTACTAGATTATTTTATAAATAAACATAAAATTCATGTAGCATTACTCCAAGAAACCTGGCTGAATAATACTGACAAAATAAAGTTTCCAAATTATACAACAATAAATCTAAATAGGTCTGACGGCTATGCTGGTATTGCACTGCTAATTCATAACTCATTAATTTGGGATGAATTAGTTTCAAATATGCCTAAACTCTCCAATGAAACTCTCCTTTTCCAAGGCATTAAAATAAAAAATTTTAGAACACCAATAAACATATACAATTTGTACTGTGTTAAGGCAAATATAGACCCCAAAATTTGGGAAAAATTTATCTTTTCTTCAGATGATGGATTATTTTTGTTGTGCGGTGATTTTAATGCATACGACATCTACTGGCACAGCAAAAAAACAGATATGAGAGGTAGACACATTTTGTCTGCCTATAATGAATCAAAATATATCCTTTTGAATAATAACACCCACACTACCATACCAGGACTATATAGATCATCTGCATCTCTTGATCTATCTTTTGCCACACCATCATTACATAATCTATTAAAAGAATGTCAAGTTTTTCCTGATCCCATGAATAGCATAGGTACATTTCCCAATAATCATGGAATTTGACATCACTAGTTTGCACACAAATAAGATCCATTATCCGACCTTTTGCACCAGTGTACCAAAACCCTTAAGAAACTATAAAAAAACAAATTGGTTACATTTTAAATGCAAGGTACCTAATAAAAAAAAAACAATTTTCAATTAAACATAAATAACTTTTATATTATAATTGAAGAAGCTCTGGAAGCCTCAACTCCAAATCTAAACCTACCAAGTTTAGACCGGTGGAAACCAAGTTTCAAACCTAAAGTATGGTGGAACGAGAAATGTTCTGAGGCTGTTGCTAAACGAAGATTATGTTTTAAAAATTTCAAAATTAATATGAATACAATAAACTTTTGTTTATATAGAGATTCCCAAGTAAGAGCAAGGAAAACAATAAATGAAGCTAAATCTCTCAGTTGGCAAAAAATGTGCACAGAAATCTCTGAAAAGACAAGCTCCGAAGCATGGAATATAATAAAAGCTTTCAAGGGTAATAATAATAACAACCAAAAAAGATATCTTACTAAAGCTTCTGAACTATGTCATGACTTTCTTAAAACAATATCCCCTGATTATGTTCCTCATATGTTAGAGTTAGAGCCACCAATATTTAATACCAAACAACATCCTTTAGAAAACTATTTCACATTAAAGGAATTAGAAGTAACCATTAAATCAAAGAATAAAAACACTGCCCCTGGCTTGGATAACATAAATTACACCCTCATAAAAAATCTGCCAGAAAATGCTATAAAACAATTTTTGCAAATATATAATAGCATATGGACTAGCAACCAGATTCCGTGTATATGGAAACATTTTAAAATTATAGGAATACTAAAACCAAATAAAGATAAACAATCCCCAAAGTCATACAGGCCAATACCACTCATTCCATGTTTTATTAAAATATTTAGTACAATGGTAAAAAATAGATTACATTGGTTTCTTGGGAAGATTAATATATTACCAACTACACAATATGCTTACAGAAAAAACAAAGGTAGTTCTGACCTGTTGTTGCATTTCATTATAGATTTACAATTAGCTTTAACACATAATAAAACAATTGCAACTGCATCACTTGACATATCAAGTGCATATGACCATGTATCTATACCAATTCTTATCATTAAAATGTTTAAATTAGGCATACACACACGTTTTATAAAACACTGTCATAATTGTTTAAGCAACAGAAAATTAACATACTTTGGGGGAAATGAAATAATCAGTAGACATGTAACAACAGGCATTCCGCAAGGCAGTGTACTAAGCCCTTTACTATTCATAATATATACTATTGACATGCACAGGGAAATCCCGCCCCAGATCAGCTGCCTTCAATATGCTGACGATATAATTATTTATTCCTCCCACAAAAATTCTGAAGTCATAAAAACAAATTTACAAACTGCTATAAACAATTTAAACGATACATTTAAAAAATTAGGTCTTGAACTAAACCCTCAAAAGACAAAAATGCTAATTTTTAGCAGAAAAAGGTCAGTCTCAAAGTCTTTAAAAATCACCTTAGATGGAGCATCGATTCCCATCGTTGAGGCTCATAAAATACTAGGAGTAATTTTCAGCGAAAAACTAAATTTCACGCAACATATAAACCACCTTACAATCAAATGTCCAGAGATATCGATATCATCAGATCGCTCGCATGTGGAAGAAAAGGTGCTCATCCAGATTTTTTGTTACAAATATATAAATCACTGATAAGACCAAAGTTGGACTATTGTAGTTTCCTGTTTGATCAAATATCAAACACAAGACTCAAAAGTCTTGACCTTATACAAAATCAAGCTCTAAGAACAGCAATCGGTGCTTTTAAATCTACCCCAATTATCGCTTTGCAAGCTGAAACATCAATTTCTACTCTCAAAACCCGCAGAGATTCTTGCTGACGAGCAAACTGATTCACAAAATTATCATGGATACTTCTCATCCAATAAATAGCAAACTTGCAGAATTAGATTTACTAGTTACCCATCACAGATACTGGAAAAAAAAGAAGCATCCAAGCTATATAGAAACTTATAACAGTCTTTTTCAATTAGATTTTATTAACAGATATCCTTCTTCTTCCGTAGATAAATCAACGGATTTCAATTTACCTCTAGTATTAACAGAGCTTAAATTAACTTGCAATGACAAGCTACCAAATATCGAAACATAAAAAAAATCTACAAATCTCATACATCTACAACAAGAGTTCTCACGGTTACTAAATACAACGTATACAAACTTCACAAAAATATTTACACATGGATCAAAAAACCAATACGGTACTGGAGCTGCCTTTTTGTGCCCTTCATTAAATATAACAAAAAAATTCACACTCAATATGCATGCAAGTAGTTTCACCGCAGAATTATATGCAATTTACAAAGCAATAGAATTTTCAAATGACACTGTTCATAACAGTATAACGATATGTACGGATTCTAAGGCTTCTATACAACTTATTGAATCAAATAGATATAATTTTTTTCTATGGTATAATAGTTAAAATCTTCAAAGAAATTTCCAAACAAAACAAAGTTTTTGTATTGCAATGGGTTCCCAGTCATGTAGGAATCAAAGATAATGAAAGGGTAGATGAGATGGCCTTCAAAGCGACAACAGATGGAGAAGCAATCTCTGACCTCGTTTTACCGACTACTGACCTAACATCGACCATCAAACACTTAAACGACAAAAAATTCTTGAATATCTATAACACTTCCCCTAAAGCAAAATTGTATAAAGCAATCAATCCCAAAATCTCAAACATACCGTGGTTTTGGAAAACAAAACTAAGTAGACATGAAATAATCAATATAAGTAGGTTACGTTTTGGACTCGCCAATGTAAATGAAACTTTACATAAATTAAATCTGTATTTTACACCCCTATGCCTTCAGTGCACTTTGGGTCAGTTCGAATCCCTCGAACAGCATTTTGAACTGTCCTGCACATGAGATTTTCCGAAATGAATTATACTTAAAACTTAATGCCGAAAATTATAAACCTCCTTTCAAGCTAGTAGAAATATTAAAACTAAATAACTTCGAAGTAATACGCGAAATAAACAAATTCCTAACAAATATTAAAAAAAATAATTTAATTCAAACAAAAATACATGTATGTTGTTAAATCCACTCATGGGATTCTTCATCCAGGGCCCAACCTTTTCTGGTTAGGTGCTATGCTCGACGGGTCTCAAGCGAGAAGATATTACCTACATTACCCTCCTTAAAATTCATTCATTCCAACATTTTAATTTTAAAATGTTTTCTTTTCAATTTTCCCACTTTATGTGACTAACTAAACATTTATACATTGACAATTTAAATATAGGAGTTTACATCATTGTTGTGTAAATAACAACCTCCAATCATAAATCGTTAATAGCTTTCCTTTTACAAACAGACACATCAAGTGAAAGACAGAAGTGCTTTAGATAAAAGTATTGTGAGTAAGGGGCCGCATGATATAACTCAGTGCCCAGCTGAATAGCAAAACAAGAAGGAAAAAAAGCTATGTTTTGATAACTTTGGCCAACATGATTATAGATTCTATATTATATTGGTTGTTCTATAATATGTCACAATAATGTTCTATTGGTTGTGACATTGACGATGTCACAGAAACTCCCTTGTACATGAAAGAAATTCCTCGGAATTTATCTTCATGTACAACCACAAGACAAGTCAATTGTTGGACAGAATCCAATGCACAACAAGAAAAATACAAAATACATTAAAATTACACAGTATGTTCCACATTCACACCAATCATTCAACACAAAAATGTTCATTATTCAGAGTCAACAATGAACGTCGCAAAAGTTAAAAATTTTAAACAACAATGAAAAATCAAAAAATTGCATTTAAAAACAAGAATTGCAATTAATATTTCTAAATAAACACAAGAATTGTAATTAAAAAATTACAAATAAATCAATATCTGCAATCGCAAATACAAACAAAATTCATTCTAGTAAGAAAATATCAATGTCAAAATATACAATCAAAAAATACAATAATTTTAATCCAAATCATAGTTACAATCAGAATACAAAGTTCAATCAAGTCTGAAATTATTTAAGCTGAATCAAATTCTTAAATCACACATATCAAAAACAAGAATCAAATATTAAAAATCAAAATCAAACATCAAAATTACATGAAATTAAATAAATTTAAAATAAGTCAAATTTCATTCATATCAGTGTCCTTATATCTATGGATGATCCATCTTTCACTAATAAACCCAAATCAGAAGTCAAATCAAATTGGTTTATTTATAAAAAAAATTCCTTCATCATTTCACTGATGTTTTATTACTTGTAGAAAATAATATGCAATTTTATTAAAAAATTCAAAAAACAAATTTCTCACTAAATTATTTATTATTTAACCATTCCTTCTATTCAATATGAGCACATTAGTCCATCCTTCATCATTATAAAAAACCATCTTTACTTTACCATTCTACTTCACCTCTGACAAATTCATATGGAATTTAATATACCAGTCTCAAAAAACCTATACAACCTTTTAATTTCATTCCATCATTATAAATCCTTCTCTACATTACCATTCCACAACTCTGCTTTACAATTCATATGGAATTAATTGCTCATACTTTCTTCCTAACATCATCATTAACACAATCCATCATATAATAATACAAAAAACTTTCACTTGTACATGAATCATCCTATAATCCAACATTAATCACAAATTTCCTCATAAATAACATGACATTTTCATAACTTCATTATGCAAAAAAGAGAGAAAAAATACAATTCTCATTAAAAAACAAAATAACATTATCCAAATTAACATTAACATTTAAATTACAATACCTGGATCATCCATTAGTCATACCTTTCCACACATACTTGAATACTTTTGTATATGATTATTGTTCAAAACAACCCCCTTCTAAATTCGATTACCCCCTGTACCACTATAAACATGAATGATTATCAGAAATCAACTTACTTAAATTAAATAAATACATAAAAGAAGTATTTAAGGACTTGTCCTACGACGAATATCGAAAAACAATGTCAGTTTGAATCTTAAAACGTATTGTTGGTAGTGTGCATCACCATTCACCACCCTATACTACGAAGGTTTATGACACCAACAAACAAAAATCGCTGTAAATATAAAATTGAAATTTGAAAAATATTTACCATTTCATCTCCATCACACATACCTCCCATCATCCATTCCTTAATCAACCCCCATTAAACTCCCAAACATGTCGTTGAAGGTCACAGCATTGCTGTACCTTGTCTGTATCCAATGTACAATCCCCCACAACATTTCATTAAAATGAATTTAAAATTAGTGAAAACAAATCTAAGTTTTTTAGTTTGCCATTCCCCGTTTAATTTTTCATATATTTTTACAATTTATTAAAATGAATGAACAAAAAACAAAAAAACTATATACAAAGGAAATCAAAACATCAATCAAACAAATACTTTTTAAAACTCATTGTCTTGTATCCAAGTCACTGGTTATAATGAATAAAATTTATTATGTCCGTCTATGTGACTTTTATTAT
>JAGFPH010003521.1:64236-119305 GCA_018207615.1 Philaenus spumarius
ACTTTATAATAAAAGTCACATAGACGGACATAATAAATTTTATTCAAATACTTTTTTCTTGCAGGCCTCTTTAGCACAAGTAGGCCTAGCCTATATGTCTTATTAACTTTGTTACTTTTTCTTTCTTACCACTGTTTATGTAAATTTTGCACCTATTCATTTTTTGTTTTTTGCTTTCCAATCTACAAGTTGTCTTTACATTTAAAATAGTATCCTTCTGTATTGTGTACTTCAAACCAGATTGCTGATTCATCCTAAAAATGTCTACGCATTAAAGCTAATTTTAACTCCCATCTGTCAGTTCTATACTGATTAAAAACCTCTAATGCATTTACAAAAGTTTTAGGGTGTGGTTCCCTTTTTTTATTAAAAAAATCTGGTTCAACTGTTTCGTTTCTATTATCATTAGATATTACAACATGTTTTGCATCTAGCCTAACCTCAAAATCGTTTTTAAATTTTTCAAAAGTTTGTTTTACACTGATTAATTCTGAATTTACATTACTGTTCAATTGAGTGATTTCGACATCAATCTCCTCGTTTACAAGAGTGAGATTACTTTTAATTTCAATATTGATGTTACTTATTTCTTGATTGACTTGTTCAAATCTATTTGTCATTTCATCTGACATTTTTACTACCTTATTTTCTATTTCCATTTTGGAATCATATAATTTCTTACTTGAACTAGCAATCTCCTCTCTAAAACGATCAAACTTGACATCAAACTCTTTAAATTTATCTTCCATCTCTCTGTTCAAATCTCTTTTTAAATTGTCAAAACTTAATTTATTTTCTTGCTTAATTTCCTCTTTAAAAATCTTTAAATTTTCTCGAAATTTATCAAAATTTTGTTTGTTTTCAATTTTGTTCTCATTAAAATTTTCATTAATTTTGTCAAATTTTTTCTTGTTTTCATTAATCTTATTTAAATTCTTTATTAAATTTTGTATCATTGTCATCAAATTTGGTAGTTAAAAAACTCATCATTATCGCCAATTCACTTTGTCCATTAACATTTGAATCAACCTTAGTTGTATCCACAACCTTGTTTTTATCTAGGCCTAGGCCTACATCTAATTCATTGGTATACACACTAATACTAGGCCTAACCACCTCTTAAAAAGTTTCATTCATGTTTACAGTATCTACTTGACTCAACTCTAAACCCAAATCGTTTACATAGTCTTGGCTTTCAGCCATTTTTTGAAAAATAATCCCTTTCAAAAATATTAAAAATCGAGTCAGTCACCACAACACTTCAAGATCAAAACCAATTATCCTGCTTTCCCATTTTCGTACAAATACCACGTTAAAAGGGCGCCATTTTGTAACTTGCTTGCCTTGCGGTTACAAACAAAATTATAAAAAATGAATCTATTTGTTAAAAACTATTTAAACATACCGTCAACCGGGGTGACTTCGGTCAACATTTTTAGTTTTTTGTATACAATTTTTTTGTTTTTAAACAAATTTTAATGTTTATGGTATATATTTGTAGGTCTACCTTTTCTGTATAAAATAAACACAAACAAATTTTTTTTAACAACAAATAGAAAAAATTATTAAAAAAATCTTGTGACCAAATCCGTGGACAGGTGCTACTTCGGTCTTGCCTTTTTCTCTATGTTGCAATGCATTCACATTAATGGGGTTACTATGGTCAGAAAGCTCACAGAATTTCCTTACTTTTTAATACAAATTTCATATTTTTAGCTTAGTTCTAAGGGGTAAAAAAATGTTTTTTTGGATTAACGTACCTTTTTTTGTAGAAATTTGTATTTGGGTACACAATATAGAATTGAGGGGGTCAGAAGCCAAGGGGTACAAGTGACGGTTTCTTAGTTTTGAGATAA
This sequence comes from Philaenus spumarius, assembly GCA_018207615.1. NCBI lineage: Eukaryota > Metazoa > Arthropoda > Insecta > Hemiptera > Aphrophoridae > Philaenus > Philaenus spumarius. The sequence goes on from JAGFPH010003521.1 coordinate 66,093, forward strand.
AACTCTTCAAAGTTAAAATGCTAAGGTAAAACAACCAACCTGTTTTAAAAATTAAATTAGTTGAAGTTGTGTTGTACACATCATAACTTAAATTTAGATACTAATTTTGTGAAAAAATCTTAGGAAATATGGTAGTTATTAAGATAATAGTGATAGAAAGCGTCACTTGTACCTCTTGTCTTCCAAAGGACAATAAGTTGAAGAAAAAAATTAAAATAGTGTATAAGAGAACTTTTATTAAAATACAAAATGTAAACAAAAATAGTGAATTGAATACAGAGACATTGTATTGTCCGTAATTACGTCTGAGTTATTACTCAGAATCAGATTCCCAAACGGCATCAGGTTCTTCGTCTTCAACTTCAGTACGGTCTTCCTCAGCATCGGTTGGCACTGTTCCTCCCCTTCCAGGCTGTTGTCTTTCTCGCTGAATCTTCAGATTGTTGTAGAAGACATGATATGATGGAGGAATGAACTGAAGCAGGCTCTGTAAGTCTTTGTACTTGCTTGCTTTAATTCCTGGGGCAGCATTTTTGGCTGATAGTTGTTGAGGAAGGCGTTGTTTTGGAGCCTCCTTGGGCTTCATATTGTACTGCGAAAAAGGCATGTCAGCATTGAATGTGTTTTTATAAAACAGTGTATAGGGATCTGACTTTTGAAAACGTAGCCATTGCATACTACGAATACCTGTGACTGACTTAACGTAATGCTCTTCCAAAGATTTCAAAGAAATGAAATCCTGGTCTTCCATGTTCACTACCATGAATCTGCTAGACGATTTAGCAACAATATTCATCCAATGTTCTGGTGTAAATATCCCTGTACCTGAATTCCTGTGGGCTCTTTCAATGACTCCAAAGTTTTTGTCGCAATCATTATACGAATGACCAGACAATAAGTACTTATGGTCCACCTCCTCAATGTGGGTAGTACGTACTATATACAACCAGAACTTCACTGTGAAATGGCTTTTATTCTGCCCACCTGCATTATCACTAAACATTGTAATTTTTTTTACTCTTGTAGGCAGTGTCTTTACAAGTCGCAACAGGCAAGAGAGCATCTCCTCACAGCCCCTAGCAGCCTGAGCCTCATGCCACATGAACATACTAGCGTTGTTACTTACCAAATTGTGTATACAAAAATTATACGTCCACAGTTGTCGCGCATAGTACACTCTGGAGCAGGTAAGGACCGGAGAGGGTAGCATTTTTTGCAGGTCGAAACAAATCACTAAGTGACTAGTATCATCTTTGGCAGTTTCTTGAGCATCCTTTATTTGTTGTCGTGCCGATTCTGCTTTCCGCAAATGTACTTCCTTTTGTGTAATAGCGCTTTGTTTCTCATCTGGAGTTCCATTGTTGATGGTATTCTGCAGTTTGTCACAAGTAACACAAGTGTCGGTATGTGGTCTGTGAAAGCTCAAGTTAAATTCCGTATTAAAGATGTGGCGATAATAGCTTTCCTTCACAGGCTCTACCATGTGTTCAACGCAGCTTTCTCTGTACAAGTTGTACATCTTTTTCATGTTTAGGCCAGGAGATAAATATTTTTTATTTGGAGCTTGACTGCGTGAATAATGACTTGTGTATCTTGGAAATCTACGAATATGCTCTTTAACGAATGCAACTTTGTCTTCAGAAAGTTTGTTTCCAGGTACTTTATGACCCCTCTTGTCCTTTGGTGATATACCTGTAGAGGAAATAGCTTTTTTTGAAATCACATTAGTTATTCTCTTGTTTGAGACATCAAGGGTGTAGAGAAAAAACTTTTTGCAAACCCTGCGCTCCAATAAATAAAACGGACAGCTTACAGATTTAGATCCACTCCCTTCTGATTTCTTTCTTTCAGGTTTGTCTAGTTTTATACTTGATTGTAAAAAAGCTGTTTGGAGCTCCCAATCACCAAGTTCCCAGTATTCTTTAAAAATTTGGTTTCTCTTAGCTTCATCAAAATTTTCATTGCATTTAAACCTACAGGGATGATTATATTCCGTTACCTTTTTTTCTGGATGAGATAAGCCCTTTCTATCAATACGTTTCTTTTGAGAAATGTTCCTTTTCCATGACTCAACTCTTCGAGTTTTTTTACGCCCGGGATGTTTTGCCCGCTTGGTTCATCTTCTGACGACTGATCTTCTTCATCAGGTGGTCCTTCTCCGTAAGTTGGTCCTTCTTGTTCAGTTGGCCTAGTTGGCTCATCGTCTGTGGTGGGTGGTCTATCTTCTCCGGCAGCTGTTGCACCGTTTACAGCAATCGCACTATCTTCTCTAGAGGTTCCAGCAATTTGGTCATATTCTTGCTCACCTGAAAAAAACAACTATTGTAGTTTAAATGGTAGTAGCTTACCTACTTTGCAATTGTTTGTCATTAAACAAGTAGCCACCATATTTTTTACTTGTCCCTTCAAACTTAAGTGGGCCCAAGAAGTTATTCAATATTGAATACAAAAGCAGCTCCAATGCATAATATAAATATGGCCTGGCTGATATTAACCTAGAAACACAAACCAGCAGCGTCATAGAACTTACGACCTTTAACTAAAAGGACTAAAGGTTTCTTGTGATTATTTGAAAAGCAATTCGTAATAAAAAAAAGATAATAAAATGTTAACTTAAAGGCATACGGCAAAGTCCTGTAGGTTATTACAGGACAACAAATTTTATTAAAACCATGCACAAGCCCCAATTTTTGACTAGGTAGCCTATTCTTATTCATCATCTATTTAAGTTAAACATTAACCAATGGTATACCGGTATCTACTTTTTATAAAAATTTGTTCTGTGTCCAATTACATCATTTTTTTAAAATCGTGTAGGGCCTAAGTTACTTAGTTTAAAACTGATACGAAAGTACGCCCGTCAACAGTTAACACATTCTTTACAAATAAAATAAACATGCTAGGACTAACCTTCATTTAAAAAGGAGTCATGTTCAATACCAGGCGTATGACGTGTTGTAGGCCTTCTACGCAGTATCCGGATCTGTTTTGTTCCAGGCTCAAAGTGTGAATCTGCATCCGAGTCATCATCTGAACAAAATAAAACTGCTTAGACCTATGCTTGTAAAGATTTTAAGAACATTGCTGGGAACAAACTGATTAGGACTACCACAACACGACCTAATAGCTAGGCCTAACCTAATCTTAGCATACAGTAAAAGGTAACATAGCCTACACTGATAAAACGTATTAAATTATTTAATTTTGCAATCCAACACTATAAGCCTAAGCCAAAATAAAAATAAAAAAATTAATTTTACAATCCAACACTATAGGTCAAGGTAAAAATATATTATCACAAGTGTTAAGGCTACTTACCTCCAAATAGTGGTGAATAGTCTCCATCTTCGTCAAGGTCTGAGTTACTCATTTTGTTTTTATGTAAACTTTACAATGATAACAAAAATGTTCAAGCATAACATAACCTTAAAACAGTATTACTGAATGGATCAATATTTCACAAACAAAACTTAACAAGGGTTACAGCTGCCACTTGTATCAGCTGGCCACCAAAAAAGGCTTGGAGCACAAGGGGTACAGCTACCACTTGTACCGGTTGGCCTCCAAAGATTTAGTCAAAGACCGCCAAAGTTTTAGTAGTGAAAACTTTTTTCCAACAGATCTCAGCACCAGTCAAATAATTACTTGTACCCCTTGGCCACCAACATTTTATATACTTCAAAAACTAATTTCTGCACTTAACTCAAATTTTTAAAAAAAGTCACTTGTACCCCTTGGCTTCTCACCCCCTCAATTCAAATTAAAGTCCATGTTTTCTTGTTGTAATAAGTCCATAAAATATCTGAAAAAATACATATTGGCACTACTTATTTTTTTTTTGTAGTCCAACATTTAGAAATAAACGGTATCAGGAAACTGACACATACTTTCTCCCTCATTATAGGAACTTAATTTTTTATTTTTAAGAGTAATTTTCCCATAAAAACCCTTATAATAACGGAAAAACCAACTTTTCTCAAAAACGGCTCGAACGATTTTGATCAAAATTTTACAGTTTATAGTACTTTAGGTCCCTAATAAACTATAAAATTTTAATCAAAATCGTTAGAGCCGTTTTTGAGAAAAGTTGATTTTTCCGTTATTTTAAGGGTTTTTATGGGAAAATTACCCTTAAAAATAAAAAATTCACAAAAATGAAAAAAACGCCTGGAGATACCGTGGATTAATACCTCCATACCAAATTTCATCAAAATCGGACTACTGGTTTAGGCTCTAGGTCTGATAACATCCACACAGACACACAGACACACAGACACACACACAGACATCACTCCGAAAACCACTTTTTTAGGTTCAGGGGGACCCAAAACGGATATTTCCACCAAAAACTCAAACTCGAAAATTTTGACGAATACAATACTTTCTCCATATACTATGGTATAGGGGGAGAAAGTAAAAAAGGTGCTACGGTCTTGGCACCTAAACTCAATGGTTTCTTAACAACTCTTATTAAATTTTAATTTGTAATTTACTATATTACATCTTGACTATTTACATTTTGTGTCCTTTTTGTTACTACAATGCCATTTATTGGACATTGTAGCCATCAAATTTCATTTTGAAAATCACTTGACCTTTCCTTCCCGGACGAGGTTCACTCAGCACAACGACAATGTCTTGTTCATCTACCTCTGATACATCCTGCTGTTCGGGCCATTGAAAAAAGTTACCAGTCTTTCTGAGAAATTTAACAGTAAAATCACCACCATCCCCAGCTTTGTCTTTTGTAACAGCAGTAAACTGGCCCACAAAGTGTTTACAGGTTTTTTTTTTGTAGAGAATTTCACCAAGACCCAAGATCCAAATTTCGGTTTTCTTACTATTTCATCTTGTTCAGCCTCTTCCTCTTTTTCTTCATCTCTGACATGTTTTGAGAACTCTTCCAAATTATCTTCATCAGATTCCTGATAGTAAATATCATCTGGTGTATCCACGTTTTCACTGTCTGTATCTTCTTTTCTTTTTTTTGGTTTAACAACTTTGTCGTTTTGTTTAGCTTTTTTTTTCTTTTCTGCTTTGTTGGTGCCACTAGTGCTTGGTCCTGCTTCATCAGTAGCTACCGGTTACAAGGTCTTCTACTCCCACACTCTTCCCTGGATCAACATTTACCTTCTTTTTCTTCCCTCTCCTTTTTTCAGCCTGCTTAGGGTATCTTATTTCTTTCAGGTACTCTAGGAAAGATTCTGATATCAGGTTGCATTCTGGGTCATCAGCTAAACGAGGCAGCATATTTAACACTTGGTCCCTATCGAAAGGATGGATCCCAGTTTTTTTGAAACCATTAATTGCTGACTCTGTCATTGTGGGCTTCATTTTTTCCATGAGGTTGCTCAGTAGCTGTGGAAAGTCACTTTTGGCCACTGTAACATTCTTACCCACATTTCGACTCTTGAAGTTAACCAGAACTTGCCTCCAGCATTTTTTCAAGGGCCCATACAATGCAACATCTAACGGCTGACAAAGATGGGTTGAGTTAGGCGGCAGGCACCTGAACTCGATGTCATTGTCTCTGCAAGATTCGAGAACTTTGTGGGAGAAATGGGATGACAAATTGTCCCCAATGATCAAAAACGGTTTCCCGTTTTTTTTCTTTCGCACAAATGGCAAAACAATGGAAAAGAACCATTCTTCAAAAGATAAGGTGTCAAACCACCCGCTTTTGGAGCACCCATACCTTGTTCCAGGTGGACCACCGATAACCCACAGATCATAAATGTTTTCTGTATTATAAACTACAAATGGTGCTAAAAAATCACCAGTTGCTGTGCAACATTATGCTGATGCTTGATTTTGTACTGGACATGACTCTATGAAAATATTTCTGCCCTCTTTTGGCGATGCATTTTTTCCTTCCCGGATCATCGCTGAGATTAGTCTCGTCAAAGTTTATTATATTGGTAGGTGGAATGCTATCCTTCACTCCTTGTTCAAGATTGTCAAAATATGAATGAATCTCTTCTGGACTTTTTTGTGCACGACTTGGATTTATGTTTGAAGCATCTTTTGCACTTAGTTTTTGCTTGTGTCTTTTCATAAAACCCAGGGCCCAGTCTTCACCTGGAGTGCAACCATCGGTAAAGGCTCTGACAGTTTTTCAACCATAATTGACGCTTAAACCTTTCATCTAGCCATGACAATCCAGACAAATACAACAACTTTAAATTCGTCCATCTGGACCAAATCTTATAACATGTTCACCACTTTTTAAAAACTAAAAAACAGACATTACACGTCTGTTCTCTTTGACGCCATTGTTCCAAGTGTTAGCGTCTATTTTTTAGCTCCGCCTCCTTTTTCCAGGGAGTCGCAATATGTCTCCCTAAACGTAGTAACGTAAACTACCAACATCACAAATTAAATTTTTGTTCTCACTGTTGTTTTTGTTTTTAACATTATTGTCTCTTAAGATGTTCGTTGACTGTAGGCTAAAAACTGAGTGACCCAAGTTTTCTTCAATATACTTTAACACTATATAATGTTCTTTTATTTTAGATATATGCAAGTTTTTTGTTTTAGAGTTGAAAAATATATTTTAAGTTAAGTTTTTGTTTTATATAATCAAAAATGTCTGCTTGTATATATGATTATACATGTGTCAGCTTTTATATACGATTATACATGTGTCTGCTTTTATATAATTATTGTAGTTATATTTATTATTTGAAATTAAATTTTGCGTCTTTTAAATTATGCTTTACTTATTATTTGTTATCCTAAGCGTCTCATATGTTTTATAAGTTATATAATTTAAATTTTTATTTTATATAAAAGTCTGCAATCAGAATTGGCCATTATGATTTTAGGTTCTAAATTTAGGTTTTGGCAACTTTGGCCAGCATGATTTTTGTTTGATGTTGTTTTCCATTCTTTATTTTATAAAGCTTTATTTTGATAACTTTGGCCAACATGATTATAGATTCTATATTATATTGGTTGTTCTGTTCAGCCATTGACGATGTCACACACTTAGAATTTTACTCAAATGGTTGAGGACATCTAAGTTATTTTCTTGAAGCCTGGCCTTTATCACTTGCAGCAAGATGTCAATGAGTGGAAAAAGTACTGTAACTTTGTAGTACTGCTGAACAGTTTCAAATGGACCTTTACTTTCCCCGAGAAATTTTTGCCTTTTCTTGGTTTCTCTGCTGCACGAAATCTACCTTTCTCAGCAACCTCTGTGTAGTGGTTAAATAATTGAGCATAAAATGTGTCTTGTTCTGAAAGACCATAAAAGGTCAAGAGTACTGTTTTTGACTGACTTTACGATTAAGTATGACACACTGCTTGACTGAAGGGTTTTTGACAGCAATTCACATTCTGTTAACATTCTAGAGTAAAAGTAAGTCAAAAACAAAGTTGAAATCCTCCATACTTTTTAATAAAGCATTGGCTTGACCACCACTGTCATGGTCTGTCAGAGTAATTTGTTGTAGAGTTGACAGAATGGCTTCAAAGTTGTCTTAACAAGGACCGCACTGCTTCGATGCGGCAATCCCATCTGGTATCACTCAAGGACTTCAATGTTATTGTACCACCACTGAATGTTTTTGAGCTTTTTTGCATTTGTTCAAAAACTGCTTGCCGCTTAGTTGATTTCTCAATGAAACTGTATAGGCTTTGAACTACAAAGAAGGTGTTTCTTATTGAAGTCCCACCTGAATCGCTAACTGCAGAATGGAAACAAATCCAATTTTGTCAATTTTACAGGAGTGACACAAACCTTGGTAAAACCTAGTACACCAAACTAATATTAATATTTTTACATTTTATTTTTATGTGATTGGGCATTCTGGACTGCTATATACTTACAAAATAATTAAAGAGCAAATGGGAGAGAGATTTTTGTGTGTTAAGGACATGTTCTCTTTCTGCCGAAAACAAGAATTTTAAAGAAGTTTAGTGGAAAGCAATCAATATACAAACAGAATATTTTGTGAAAATTGATTTTAATGAAATAAAACAATATCCCAGACATGGAATAAAACAACGAAATCATACATTTAAACTTTGAAAGGAATTTCAGTTAAAGTTTTTAATTACTCCTCCATTATTTCTTGCCTCTAGCACAACATCTATGGTAATGTGGGTTTCATGATTATCCGTGATAACAAGAATCAGTTCTTCTTTTCTTGGTTTTGCATGTTTTATAACATGCTTGACAACAAGCAAAACATTTTCATTTGTCATCCATCCGGTTTGATAGGCTAAGCCCATGCTTCCTACGGGTGCTTTGGTTAGCATAAAGACTTTGAAATAATTCACTCTTGGGAAAACCTGGTGGAATAGTATTTCCACCAGCACTTATGATGTTACACATAGTTACTAACTGTCCACGTTCTGCAGATGTTGCTTGGCCTACTTGTTTTAAGCCACATTGCCCAATCACTTTAGGCGGTTTGTGCACTGTAGTCACTGCAGTTGAAAACACGATCGGGGTAAACTTATATTTGTCATATAGGCTTTTCAGGTTTTTAAAAACTCATTGACATTTGACCTGTTGAACGAAGTAGACCCGCTTAAACTGGTACTTTTTCGTTTTCTTAAAGTTGGCTGTTGTTGTCGGGTTTTAAAACCAAACCACCATTCTTTACCAGCTAATTTTGAGGTTTCCCATGACTGTGGGAATTGAAGACCAAGTCTAACTGTATATTCATAAAAAAACCTTCTTGCTTGTAGTGGAGTAAGGCCATAATTCATTTTAACAGCTTTTATTAAGTAAGATCAAAGCACTTTCTCTTTTTCTGCTGTAAAAACTTGTCGAACTGTTGTATTTCGAACAAAGCTATATTCTGCACCATCGTTCACGCTTCTAGTCTTTTGGACATGACGCTCTAGGGCAGATTTAGAAATGCCTAAGTCTCTTGCTACAGCTCGAGTTTCATGGCCCTCTTTCAATATTAAATTAACAACTGTTTTTATTTCTTCGGGTGTTATTCATTTCCGGTCTGTTTTCTTTGTCCAAACTCTCGGCATGATGATCAGTTTAATGAAACAAAATGACTTTCAATAATTCTTTTTTAATATCAGCTATGCAAATTGACAAAGTAAATACATTTTTATTTTAGTAGCCTATTATTAGTGGCCTATTATCTTTATTAGGCTATTAAATCAAATTTTGAAACCGAATCATTTGCTGAAAAAAAATTATGCATTACGGTTATAAATAACTCTTTGATAAATTATTAATACAGCCTAACAAAAATCGGATCAACACACAAGGTAAATTTAACTTTCTCAATAAACTAAATTTTAACTTTAATTGTTTAAACTGAAATTCTACACTATTAAACAATTTTAGGTAAAAAAACATCATTATCTGCCTTTAAAATAATCCATTTTGCAATTAGCAAGAGTTTCTAAGAAGGCCTAACTTACTTATGTGTATTATAATTTAGGGGAAATGCACTTGGTTCTTTCTTAAATTTAAGTAGGCCCATAAGGCATCAAGTAGATTATGCCATTTTTTGTACTTTTACATGCTATGCTGAATAGCCTGCTTAAGTTTCTATGCTCAATAGCCTTTACATGACTGCCTACTTTATGTAAAGTGATGAATGGCAATGAACGATTTTAATTTGAATATAGTTTTAACTGATCAAAGACAATAATTGAATGTTTATCTACTCAGAAGCAGCAATCTACGTTTAAATGCAAAAAAACCAATGTAAGGAACATATTTACAAAATACAAAATGAGGTTGTAGGAAGATTGAACAATGCATGAGGAGTGGGACTGACCCATTCCTCCCGGGGTTTTATGTCTCATTCCTCCTGCAAGCACATGGTTACAAATAATTTTCATAACCTCAAAAAATGATTATCATATTGGCACTTTATACATTCTCAGTATGCAGAAAATAATGTAGATTTCAACTGTGCCTTTTAAAATTCTGATATTATAATCATTTGTTTTACTTAACTGTACAAAATCTTCGAAAAACTTTACTTTCCAACATTGAAAACTTACTTTCTCTTTTCAAACACTCAGCTGTACATTTAAGCAACTGGAAACAAAGTAGGAAGGCCTATTGTTGTGCTTGCCTCTTTTGTCCAGATTAGGTGCAGATTAACCCTCCTTTATGGATTTTTGAAGCAATACAAAACAAATTGGCAAAAGCATTTTTGCATACATAAGTCTGTTTCCCACCAAAGGTTATCACGCATATAAATAATGCTGTCTTATGTGTTACGGCTCCTTTTCTAATTCTTTTAACAGGGAATATCTTAATGGAACTAAATAATAATGGATTCTTTGCATTTACGTCCAACTTATAAAACTGAGAAAAGATCTCTTCTCGATGAACAACTGAAAATGTTTCACTACATTTTAAACGGCTTTTCTGTGGGCATAAACTTTGGGTGTTGACAGAATTTGCTTGTACAAGTTGACCTTTGTAATTATTATATGCTTCCCCATTTTGTATAGCCATTGTAGCTTTCCGCTTAAGCCACCCATCACTGTTTTTCTTTCGTTTTCGGGAATCATTTAGTTTAGGTGAAAATTTTTTCTTCTTTTTAATGTGTTTCAGTTACGGTACTTGTAGTGCAGGTCTTACTACTTGGTTAATATTTTTCAGTACTGCTCTGGTTCTAGTCTCACTTGTGATTTCCTCCTCATCAGATGGACCAGCAAAAGCCATCTAATGCCATGTAATGTCTCGAGCATCTCTTTTATGCCGTCAACACTTTATCTTTGTGGTACATTAGGTTCGTTACAATAAGCAACCTGACTCCATCAGTGTTAAACATGTAATGTCTTTATTTTCCGTAGTTCCTACATTTGCCGGTCTGCCAGATGACCTTTGGTATTACTTAGCCAATCATAATTAGTGTTATATATATAACATCATCATAATAATATCGTTATAATATCATATATAACATAATATACATCTTATCTTAGGATGTGTCTTATCTCATGTGTATCCAAACGGAGAAGAAAAACCCATAGCATTTGCTTCCAGAACTATGTCTAAAGCAGAATGTAACTATAGTCAAACTGATAAAGAAGCATTGTCAATAATTTTCGGTATAAAAAATTTTAACCAATACCTGTATGGTAGACATTTTTCTCTTCATACAGGCCATAAAGCATTGTTGAGTATCTTCGGAAAGAAAAAATGTATCCCATAAATTGCGGAAAATAGATTGCAACGCTGGGCATATTTTTTGGGTGCATATGATTATGACATAAATTATATTAAATCAGCTGATCATGGTAACGCTGATGGTTTATCAAGATTACCTCTTAAGCTTAATGATGATAACAATAATTGTGATTATGATTATTTGAAATTTATTCAATCTGGATGTGTACCAATTAGCTGTAAGAATTTGAGAAGTGAAATGAAAAATGATAAAATTTTTTAAAATTTTCTTGATTATGTCTTACATGGTTGGCCATATAAAGTGGAAAATATTGATTTAAAACCTTATCAAGTTAGGAAAGATGTACTAAATGTTGAAAGTGAATGTCTAATGTGGGGGTACCAAGCTGTAATTCCTGTTTCTTTAAGACAAAATTTACTTAGGTATTGTAAAAATGAAAAGTCTTGCTCGATCTTCCATGTGGTGGCCTGGTATTGATAAAGACATTGAAAACCTAGCGAGTACTTGTTTGTTTTATCATGAAAGTAGACCTATTCCTCCAAGGTTCACACTGCATCATTGGAACATTCCTAATGTTCCTTTGGAACGTGTACATGCAGATTATTTGGACCAATAGGTAACAAAATGTATTTGATAGTAATAGATGCTTATTCAAAATTTATAGAAGCAATTCCTATGTATAACAACATTACTTCAAATGCCACAATAACACAACTAAGAAAACTATTTTCTCGTTATGGATTACCTGTAGTTTTTGTAACAGATAACGGTCCTCAGTGGACTTCAAAAGAATTTTCTTTATTTATAACTAATAATGGAATAAAACATAACTTTACAGCTCCGTTCCACCCATCTACAAATGGTGCAGCTGAAAATGCTGTAAGTACAGTAAAAAAATGTGTTAAAATTGCTATTAAAAATAATATAGATGTAGAAACTGCTATTGATAGGTTTCTGTTTGATTACCGTAATTCACAACATTGTACTACTTGTGAAACTCCCTCAAAATTAATGTTAGGGAGAAAATTAAGAACAAGGTTTGACTTATTGCGACCTAATAGAAAGTTAGAAGTATCTCAAAATTTACAAAAACAAAAGGATTATTTTCCTGGTAAACGTTTAACAACTTTTGCAGAAGGGGATAAGGTGCCAGTACGAGATTATCGTTCAGATAAAAAATGGCATAAAAGAGATGGGGCCTTTTCTGTTATATCCCCGCATTTACAAACTATTTTCTCGAACTATTTTCTATTCTCAAACTATTTTTTATAGTCCAAATAACTATTTATAACTATTCCATAACATATATGGAAGGAAGTTTCCAGTTTTTGTTGTTATTAGATAAGGGTTATCGCAAACGCGTAACTTTACTATTCGACTCTAGCATAATATGTTTGCAGAAGACAACAACGTTGTTTTACATTTTACTGTTAAATGTTGAATGCAGGTAAACATACTGTGAATAAATAGGTTAGGTTAGAACCTTTAAGGTATTTTTTTATTATTATTATTGTGTTATTGTTGCCATAGGTTAGCCTAGATTCGAATAGTAAAGTTGTGCATGTTTAAAAATTGTTTATTCTTTTTTTTCCCAACAATTATACGTTTAAATGTTGAGTAAATATTATATTTCACATTTGTAGTGCTATCCTCTTTCTATAGAAAATAGTTTGTAAATGCGGGGATATAACAGAAAAGACCCAAGAGATGCTCGAGACATTACAGACGTCACTATCAAAGTTAAGATTTTCATCATAATTTCCATTCGAAGGCTTATTCTGTAAAAGTAAAGACTTCTGACTTACTTGTAGGTTGGTATTGCTCGGTTTACTTGATATATTTATAACTTGGGCCTCATCTTCATCACTTGGACCAACAACACCATCACTAAGTAGATCTGCATTAGCTTGCTGAGATGGTACTAATGGTTGGAGTTCTGCAAAGATTTCTTGGTCAGAATCACTAAGCTCTTCTAAGTCAGGCTGGTAGTCATCACTTGAATGGTCACCAAGCAAGCTGATTTCGGAGTCGCTCTCAGCTTCAGACACTGTAAACAAAGATATATAGTTCCATCCCTTAAAAAAAACAAAAACATTTACTTATTTAAGTTTAGACACCTTCGCTGTCATACAATTAAATTTTTCACAGTAGAGCCTAACCTAACAATGGAATGGACCAGTTATTTTCAATGGTTTCAATTATATTCTTCATTTCAATAAAAACCATATAACAAGAACTAAGTTAGGCCTAATTTCTTAGGCTAGCCTATGGTAAAGTGGCAAATTTGGAAACAGTAGTCTAAAAATATATTCACTTGTAGGTAAATAACTAATTGATCTATACCACGAGAAGCTGTGTTTAGCCTAGCCTAAACTCTTCATTGTGTATAAGGTAAATAAATACGACTTTGATAGGCCTAAGTTAGCTACGATAAGGAATGTTCCCATTATTGAATCTAGATTCATAAGAACTAAGTAACTTAGCTTGTTTACTGATGTTGGTTATCTAATCTAAAACAATAACACTGTTTTCAACATTCTAGAGGTAGCTTTAATCAATCAAATTCACATTTTTAATTAAACCTACTGCTGTTTCAGTTATTCTTGCGTAGTATAAATACTAGTTTTATTCATAAAATATAATACAGAATGTTGAAAATAGTTTTATAGGTTAGATTTCCAACATAAGTAATTACTTAGTACTATAACAATCACTTACCTTCAATTTAATTCTGGTTGTTTTTATTTGTCTCTTCTGCTGAACAATAACTTTTATTCAGTTATTTTTCCTAAACAAATACTTCCCTCTTGAAGTCATTTTTGTAGTACTCATATTTGCAGATAAACTAAACAAACAGTCAAACTCACTGGGGATAGATGCAAGTAGTTCCACTGCCACTGTTATGAACAGCTGTTTGGTGGATGAAGGTGGTATGTTTCAGGCTTCATAAACCCTTGCGTGGAAGATGGTTGTATGTGCACACTTGTGTTTCATAGCTCCTTCTTCCAGAGTAGAGTGGTATTTTTCATGGTACATACCTCCTTCATCAATTAAAATATCTGTTGCTAAGCATAATAGAGTAAGAATGTGAGTGGCAATAGTTGGATAGGTACATACAACCTTCATTCATTATAAAACCCTGGAATTTTGAAAAATGCCACATACCTCCTTCTTCCACTTAGCTCTTCAATTCTTACTTTGGTTATGAAAATCATAGAAATCATTTCGTGAAATTTGGAGTACACAATTAGGGAATTTTTTATTTGAGGCTAGAATGACTCTTAATAGAGAAACTGGAGACCAAACTTCAGATACTTTTAAGGCATTTCAATGTTAGAGTGTACATTATCCACTTAATGCAAGAATGCAAGAATGGCCTGGGTAGAATATTCATAATTATTTGGTCGATGTGTTCATTGTTTGATAAAAACAAGGCAATAGCATAAGATATTAAAGAGTTTCTATTTTGAGGAAAGCAGCTGTCGCTCTTCTAAATGTACCTCTTAACATCAGGAAAAAATGAACTTATTTTAGTCATCACTTTTATTAATGCACTGGCAATGTCATTCCCAGAACGACCACAAAGGGCCTCATGCCAGACTGCGCAGTAACCTTTTTTTACCTTCTGAGCAATGCGCTGTTAAGTTATAGACATTTAATTTTCGTTTTAAAAAAAAAAAAAACAACTGACGTTAGCTCTTGGAAGTGCAATGACATTTTGTAGTTCAATACATACAACAACTGCAATGTTCTAGCGGTCTGTTTTTCTTTCATTTCACATAAAAGTTGTATTCAATATGAGATTCATATTTGTCAACAAGCTCTTCAATTAGACGATTTTCTTCCCTTGACATCATGTATTTCTCGTATAAATCACACCTGTCAGATTTGGGTAACAGAAAATCTAAGTTATACTCATTGTTAAAAGTAGCTCTGTACATTCAAATTGCAAGAGGTTTATCTTTAATTTCCTGACAGTGTTCAATATAAAGTTCAATCATTCTAGTGACGTTTAAATCAGGGCTAATAAGGTATTCTTTTAATGTCTTTGCTATGCAATAATGTGATTTGACTTTTCCGAAAGACTCTATGTGTTTTCTTACTATATCCTTATCAGCTTTTGATACTCTATCTTCTGTTTTTTCTCTCTTTTATCAGATTTTGGTAATTCAGTTTCTTTGAATTATTATGTACATTATAAATGGTCAGAAGGCTTATTAAGACAGTCTGCAAAAACACTTTTTCACACTCTGATCTTTTCATTAATCACATGAAAGAAATATGAAAATTAATTCCTTTTTTGTTGGTTATTTTTAACCTTAGTCCTGTTTAACAGGTTACATTCAGAATTTTTTAGAATGAAATGTTTTTTTTCATTTTGGCTAATTTTATAATAGCTTAACATAATGGATTCCCTGTCATCTTTACTTATTTTATCACAACATCTGAATTTGCATTTGTAATCCGAATGTTGAAGTTTTTTATCTGGCACTATCATACCGGAAGTGCTGGTGTTGTTTTTCCCTTTTGACGATTTTTTTCCTTACGCTCTTTTTCCACTACTGTGGATTTTTCTGTCTTTTTCATGTTTTTTTTTTCTTTTGTGGGAGTCAATTCTTCAGGGACGCACTCTTTTTCTGATTCTGTATCACTGTAAGGCACCAAAGACGTACTACATTTTTCACTTAAGTCCACAGGCGAACTGTTATCCGAAATGACGGCGTTTTCTTCATCCAGTGCTACGTCGGCATTTTTTTGAGCTTTAACAGAATTTTCTTCAGTGTAATTGCTCTCAAACAACCTGAAATTATAAAAAAATTTTGAAATAAATATAAAACCTAATTATATAAAGTTTAATAATGTTCAAATAGCATACTTTTTAGTGCATATAAATATTACATTGTTCACTGCATTAAGTTTTTTTAATATTGTTTCTCAAACATTAAAATATATTTTTTTAATGCTGAAGCTACGTATAGACCTCATAAAGTTTCATTTATGACTAAAACCTATTTATCTTTGATGAAATAATAAAAAATTATAGCTATATTAAGGGAATTTAGTATTATAAATTAAGTACAACAATGCTGTGGTATCACTAGCTTTATTTAAACACAACATTATGATTTTAAAAGTAATCATGCATCTAATAAAGAACACCAATTAAATCCTTGCTTATTTAGAGGCTATAAAGCTATGTACCGTACTTGGATTATCCTTTATATGATGTAAACAATAAAATTTAAGATATTCTTTAGAGACAAAGGCTAATTATTTGATTGTAACATCATATGTTAAGACTGCAGTTCCATCATTCTGTCCTGCAAAAACAATCAAATCAAACTTTAAACTTTCATATTAAGTAGGCCTATTCAACTATCGTATTCGGATCATAGCCTTACAAATATATATAGCAATTTATTTATTGTAATAAATAGACTTACAAACCTACCTAAAAAAGAGTCTAAACCAAACAATGTTCTTACCTTTTAGATATTCTTTGTCGTTTTGACGAATTTTCGTATTCATCTTCACTGTTTGATTCTAGTGGAGGTAAATATTCCTCACCACTACTAACACTACTTTTCGCTGTTGGGGAACTACTATCATTAAAACTGTTTTCAGTCAAGCTATTTATAATTTCTTCATCTATTTTTACTATTTAAGAAATAAACACTGTAATTGCATGCAATACAGGACAACTTGGCATATTCGGATTAATGTGGTGACCGGCCGATCCGGATATGGAAAAATCCGGATATAGCAAGGTTTTTTATAAATGGCCAAAGGACCTAAAACAATGAAAGCCATTATTGTTAAATACTATTTTTAGATGTTTCAAGCAGATTGGACTTGTATTTACTGTACTACAATGTAGGCCTACTATATAGGCTAACAAATTGACGTTTTGTACACAACACTAGACTATTGGTAATTAAAAGTAAACAATAAAAGAAAACAGTTTAGATTGTAAAAACACAATTTTAATAATTACAGTAGACAGCAATGAAATAATTACAGTAATTAAATATCTAAAGTATGTAGGTACAATACTGTATTTATAAACTCGCTAGCTTTAAAAAAATTACCGGTAGGCCTACAACAGTTCGGCACAGTAATATATAAATTAAGTTTTACTTACAGTACCGTATAGGAACGCTAATGGCTATATCAGTTTTTGAAAAAAGTTGTGATTTTCGGCTGCTTCACACGCTGTACATGTTTATTGGCCGTTTCAAGGTCACAGCCCGCTAAGAATAGACTGAGCGCTGTGTGCAAACATTATTCTAGCTGCAACTTTCACTTTTCCACCCCATCTGCCACACAACCAAAATACGAAAATTTGTTTGGAGTTAAGTCCAGTTATGAGAGGGTCCGGATGTGACAGGTCATACTGTATAATATAAAACCATTACCTTAACAGTAGCAACAACAATACATTCTCAGCTGACACTGCTGATAGAACTGTCTGGATCTGAAGGCTGCCAACTTATGCAGATGGAACTAAATTTCCCTGGTTAGAACTGGAAACTATTATTAATTTTCGTTATGAAATGTTAGATATTTGTAGGAATAGGTTCAAGTGCATGTTAATGCAATAAAAAGAAAAAACGAGGAAAATGCAGATAGTTGGTGTCAAAGTGTTTACCCCGTGTTGTGCTAAGACAATGTATGCCTTAAATTTAGAAGTGTAGGGTAGGGTGTTGTACCTTCGAACGTTAGCTCGTTCTGCCTGCTTATGCGATCTAGCGCGTACAAAATGAACTACGTCGTATGAATGGCGCTAGGTAGCTCTAGTAGCAAAACCAGCCATTTCGGTCTCAATTGTCGTTTGTTGTGGACGAAATGTTTTTTTTAGAATATAAAGTAAATATTTTTGTCGAGAGTTTTTGGCTTCATAGAGCTTGTTAGTATTTGTGCGAAGTTATTTGATAACTTTAGCAGATTCGTCATATTCTGGTGAGTAAATCCATATTAATTACTTTAATTTTTAGAATGTTCTTCTAGGTTAGGCGGCCACGTTTATTCAAAACTGTACCCTGTTGTACCTTGTAACACAAAGGTACCTTGTTTAGGTTGTTCCAAGGTACAAGTTACAATTTTTTGTGTTTTTTCTTCCAGATAACGATGCTACACAATAAAACGGTCAAAACGAGGACTTCTCCCGATTGCGATAAAGAGAGCTGTAGAAGCTGTCACAGCCGAGACTGACTCCAAAATTTCAATTGGACCATGTTATGCATAAAGGATCAAACTACCAAAACACCAAACTGAGAAAAACGACCTCAAAGTTATCTCTTTCAAATCAATTCCCATGAAAATATTAAAGTTATAAATGTATGTACTACAATCTTATAAAAAGTTTTTTTCTGAACTAATTTCAAGTAATATTTTAGTTATATTTTGCTAAATTAAAACAATATAGTTAAAAATGGCACTTGGGTCCTTTATGCATTATTCAAAATCTACCATAGACCTTGGCAATGGCCTTTGGATCCTTTATGCAATTTTAGGAGTAGTTAAAATCAATAACAAATAATTCAAAAAACACTTTGTTTTATGTATATTTTAATATTTCCCTTTCATTGAAATAAAGGAAATATTATTTTGTAATAATAACTTAAAAAAAAAAACAACACAAATATCTGGTAAATAATAACATAAAAAGTCTATTAGTTTATAAAATACATACAACTTTACAAAATAATATTAACTCTTTTTTTAACATTAAAATGACTAGTTTAGGATTTATAACGGGTCAGAATGTTCTAATGTAAAGTCAATTTCACCATTATATCCATCAATGTCATCAATTACTTCACTAGAACAAAATCACTTTTTATAATATTGTTTTGCATTAGATGGAATGAGTGGCAATAACGATTTAATGTCTTCCAGTTTTAAAACTGAAAAGGGTTTACCTTCCGGCCACAGAAGAGGTAAATCTTGAGAAAATGGAGAAAGTGGTACTCGCCCAGAAGTTGTTTTCTTAATATTTATTTCCAAATATTCTTTGTCATCAAAATTATTCCTGACATACAGTTTGAAAGGTTCATCCCTTCTTAACTGGATGTCACGGATGTGAAACCAATTTATTTTAGTGTTTGACGCTGTTGTTTTTCGGTTAGAAATAGACTTTTCTAGAGTTGATGAACTAAAATAATCACTACTTTTCATTTTTATAACATTAAAAGGATTTTTCCTCCGACATTTTTTCATAACTGCCACATAATCATCTTCTGTATACATCCTTTGCTGCAATTTTAATGCAATTCGACATCTCCGAATTCTGAATCAATCGGTAAGAATGAATGCCCGGAAATGAGAAATTTTAGATTTATTACTTTCAGCGATGGATGAGTATTCAATAAATGTTTCATAATAAGTGTAATTTTTATATTCCTGTTTTGGCCTCCTCAGGAATCTGATCACAAAATTAATTTTTCCACACCATCACAATTGTCCATAACATGTTTCTTTAAACAGGAACCCACTTCCTGAGCACCTCTACCAGCCATTCCCTCCATCCAGATGTAAAAAAAAACCTTTATTTGTTTTTGCAGAATGTACACCAGAGTTATAAAGCATTATTTGCCATTTATAATATACAATATTAGTAGGAATACGTGGCAAGGGTAATGTCTTCTGTATATCAAAAGTCAACGTCTCTACTTTACAATTTTCTACTGCTAATTCCATATCTTTCTTTAGTAATTGTCGAGTTTCATCAGCTATTTTAATATGGCTATCATATTCACATTTTATAATATTTTTTTCAATTTCTGTAGAAGCTGTGGTTAATTTTGCATGAAACGTGTCGCAGGTACTCAACGTATCTTTTTTTAACGGTGTTCTCTTAAGATTAAAATATATTTTTTTGTACGTACTCAAAGATACATGGTTTTCGTATTCATTAGTGTAAAGCTCGTACATTACAGATAAGGTAGTGTCATTTGGAAGGTAAGAGCTCTCAGTATTTGACCTAGAATAGTGGGACTTATAAGTCGGTAATCAATTGATGTGATCCTTTACTTCTTGAACCTTTTCTGGGGAAATAACATTTTTACCTCCACAAAATACCCCTCTTTTGTCTTTCAAACTATCTAAATTCATTTTTCTCAAAGCAATAGTCACACGTTTGGTGGTTATTCTGAAGGTTTGAACAAAAATGTCACGACAAACTTTTATCCCTTTTAAGAAATAAGTGCAGCTACATTTTCTTCGGTCTGACCCCGCAAGGGGGGTGCAGACTACCTGCACCTACTAAGAGGGGTTTGGCGTCCCTCGCGGTACCTGAGTCAAACAACGCCCAACACATTCAACACATCCAATTACATACACACATACATCAAACAATACATACATTCTTATTCTCACCTTCTTTTAGGATTTTGACTGTGCAGAGCCATTGCGCGTTGGGAGTGCTGAACCTGCCAGAGTTTTGACAACCTCTGGTTTGGTAAGGCTGATGTGAGCTTGCTCTGCCGAGACGTATGCGTGGTTTCTGTTCTTGGTGAGGAAGTGTTTGCGGTGTTGAAGAAAGTCGGATTCTTCCTCACAGTAGTTTCGTGTTCCAGACTGATGTCCATCCAGACTGGCAAAAGAGTGCTTGGGATCCTCACGGAACTGGGGGTTCGGAAGTGATCGCATTGTGATCTGATGGGCACGCCCTTACCGAGTTCGCCTGATTCCGCCTAACACGATGCACTGGACAAACAAATCCATGGTAAACAAAACCGTCAAAGATTTAGGAACAAAGAGCCATCATTCAGATTCGTCTGATGAGTCTGTAAACAAAGAATTGTTTAAAAAGACAAAGGAGAGGGCTGCTCAACAACCATCTGAGTTGCCAGCTCCCAAATATTTATTTTTTTCTAATGCGGAAAAGGATTCTGATTTATCAAAGGTATCACCATTTGTATTCAACAAGGCAATTACTGGAACAGCGGGCCCTGTACTTTCCATTAGGAAATTATAGAATAGCACCAATTTAGTGAAAACTATCAGCGAGAAACAAAGTTTGTCGCCGTTAAAGATGACTTCTTTCTATGACAAAGTCAAGGTATCTGTGGAACCTCACAGATCCTTGAATTATTCAAAAGGTGTCATTACCAGTAGAGACTTGATCCCCATTAGTTTGGAGGAATTAAAAAGCGAATTAGCTAGCCAGTCGATCGTTGATGTCCCTCGCATAATGCGCAATGAAAATGGAGAGAAAAAAGCCACTGCTTCTTTGATTCTAACCTTTGGCACACCCACATTGCCAGAGTATATCTACGCAGGTTTCTATCGTCTTTCTGTTAGACCTTACGTCCCAAACCCTCGACGTTGCTTTAAGTGTCAAGGGTTTGGACACGTGAGTTCTAATTGCACAAAGCAAGAAACAATGCGGTAAAAAAGGTCATAGTGAGGGCTGCAATGATGACGCCAAGTGTCCCAACTGTGGCGGCGATCATCCTGCACGGTCCTTTAACTGTGAAAAGTTTAAAGAAGAAAAAGCAGTCCTTACTATTATGGCTAAGGATAAAGTATCTTTTAATGCTGCAAAAAAAGTATATAAAACTTCTAGGCCTGCTCTAGAAGGTAAATCATTTGCTACAGTTTCTTCAAACAAGAGCAGCACTCCATGCGAAAATTGTGGAGAGTTGGCTAAAACAGTTAAAATCTTGACTGACCAAGTTGCTCAGCTAGTCGCTCTATTCTATAAAGTGTTTCCTCCCGCTCCCGCTTCTGCTTTAGTTGATTCAAATTCCGTTCTTCCGTCCTCTAGTTTCTCAGTATCACAAGCAGAAATAGAACCATCTATCCCTGCTCTTGATCTGAGAACTGGAACTCGGGGAAAAAACTATATTAAAAAGGAAAATTACCCCAATAACTGGGGTAAAACAATTTTAAAAAAAATCTTATACTTGTCCATCTGTAGTAACAGGTAGTAGTTCTGCACCCGTTCCAGGGAAGAAACCTGTTGCTGTAAAAAGTAAAAATACAACATATACAAAAAGTAGTAAAAAAGAAAACGAAAAAGGAGGTTCCCCTACAAATCCTCCTAAAAAAACCCGATCCCTGTCCTTCTCCACCCTCAACATCTTCCAAGATGAGTGAGTTAACTATGGAAGTGGACAAAGACACACAATAAAAAAACCTCCCTGTCACTACTGGACAGGAAAACGAAAAGTTTACAAAGGGACCATGTCCCTTCTAACATTCATTTATTTTAATCTGAATATTTATATATTTATCTCAATATATACTATGTTCTGTTAAAATACATTTATTTATTAATTATCTATGTCCACGATCCCTAATATGAATGTGGTTCAGTGGAATTTAAATGGTGTTAGGAGTCATATGGAAGATCTGAAAGTTCTTGTGCGAGACACGTCTCCTCTATTCGTTTGTCTCCAGGAGACACATCTTCATAATACCCATTCTGTACATTTAAGGCTACGGTTACACTGGATGCGAATTCTGACGAACACAGATCTGACGAATGCATCAGAACTGTTCGTTAGAACTGTTCTTCAGAACATGGTGGTTACACTGTTTGCGAATTGTAAATATCAGTTCAGTACGTCTCCGCTTTCCGGTCATAATGGATGACAGCAGTGACGATTTTTATTTAATGGATAGCCCATTGCTCAAATTATTATTGATGGAAGGTGGCAAAACTACACAAGTGAATGAACTATTTGCTGCAAGAAATGAAAAAGAAGAGCACTGAATGTTGTTCAAAGATCTGTGTACCAATCCGCAAAAGTTTTTCGAGTACTTTAGGATGGCGCCTGAAACCTATAAATATATACTCCAGGGAATTGAGAAGAATATATCAAAATACTCAAATTTTCGAGACTGTGTTTCGGGAGAAGAAAGACTCGCTATAACACTGAGGTAAGCAAAACTTTATTAAATGTGTAGCAAATTACATATTATTGTATTACAGTAGAGCGTCGAAAACCCGAACTAATTGGGACCGAGGGGGTTTGGATTTTCAATTTGTTCGGATTTTTGAAAATAACCAAGAAAATGCTATTTATGCTAAAATATATGCCCTTTAATCGATTAAAGTGGTCAAACAGTACAAGCAGAAAGTAAGACTACTTAGATATTATGATTTAGAAGAACCTTCACGTCATGATTACGCTTGGAACTCTCAATTACAGTACAGTATGTACTGTACATGTTTAAAAATTGACTTGTACATTATAGTTAACACAAACGAAAAATAAAAAAATTACTATACAGTACACTACTGTATGTAAAACACACTGTTATAATGATTACACAAAGAGAAATGAATGAACTTTCTGTATGAAAAAACTAAAAATGTACGAAAGACAGAGCAATGATATCTACTGTCCTGTAGACACTGACTGACTGAGGGTGGACGTGATAACTGATAAAGAGATAGACTGAGTTAGTGGGGCGAGCTAGTGTAGACAAAAATAGACAAGCCAAGGTTATTACCCCACCCCGCCCCGCTTTGTTCAACTCTGAGACAAACACGATGTTTGTTTACTGCTAGCGCTAAAGCAGCTTATTAGCGTGACAGTGAAAATACTGACAGCCAGTCTGCTGTGAGGGCGTGTGAGAGCAGGTAGTATTAAGAAGTGTTTAAAAAGAGATACTGTAATGTAATATCAAACTGCAGTGAAGATTTTGTGGATTTTTTAATGACGCAATTGAAATTTGCAAAATAAAATTTTTGCAGTGGCTGCCTCGGAATGCGTTCGGATTTTTGACGTTTCGGATTATTGACGTTCGGATTATCGACGCTCTACTCTACATATTGTCTTACATATAATTGCGAAAACATTAAAAAAAAGTTTGAAAAAGTATATAATCATATAATGGTAAAGATCAAATAATTAAATTGAACTTATTTAACTGTAAATGAATATTTAATAACAAATTATGGAATAAAGAATATTTATTCGGGGAGGGTACTTGAAAAGTAAGACGCAAGGTCCTCGTGGCAATGAGTAATTTGTGAGGTTATATTGACCTGTCTTGATTCATCAGATGGCCAACTGTGAGAAGAATGTGCTGAAGAATCCGTCGAAACTGTATTTTGAGCTCTAAACCCCCCTTGTAGTTCCTCCTCGCAAAACACGTTTTGTAGTTTGGTTCGTACAAACATTTTTCTTTGTTCGGGTATTTTCCTTAAATATGGCAACAAGCTCATAAGGAAATGACAGTCGGCGTCTTCATTGTCAGCAGATGAATATTTTTGCTGGTATGCTTTTAGTTTTTGTTCTTCAATCACCAATAATTTTTCTATCGCGGCGGACTTTGTTTTGGCTTTCTTCTTCTCAGGAGCCACAAAATGTTGTTCCGGAGATGCCTCTCTAGGGAAAAGAAGTTCCCTAGTATGCATGCTTGGACCACTTTCATCGAGGCTGCAAGGCGTGGAAACAACATCAGGATCCTCAATATCCTTATAATATTCATCAGAGCTCGGGACATTACCCTCTAATTTTCTTTTTTGGAATTGATCTTTCAAAAATTCCATATATTTAAAGTAAGGCCAGGTAGATTCTCTGACCGCTCCACCTTCACTACCACTTTGCTTTTTTGTAAGCTTACTCAGCTCCTTACGAAAAGTGTCCCTTAAACCTCTCCACTTACTTTTGTCAGCTTCACCTAAAAAAATATTAATAGAACTTTAAGGGGGCACTCCACCCTAAAAATGATCAAAAACACATTTTTTTACCATTTTTTTTTTTTGCAGTTTCTTATTCACTATGTTTTTCTGAAGAGATTTATATATAAGAAGCAGGGAAAATATTATTCTAACCCATTCAAATCTAACAATAACTAAAAGCTTGCACACAATTTTGAGTCACTAGAATCATCTCTTGTGATTCGCGCTCCATCTGAACCCAGTTTGTTTCATTTCTTATAGTAGGATAGTGAGTTTTATATTGTATATTGTATATACATTGTTTTATAAATTCAAACATACTATGTATACTAGTAATATAAAGAAATACACTTGCAAGATTTGCTTAGCAACTGATGTGGTGTTTGTTTTCCTTTGTGGGCTGTTTCACGATAATTTACTTTTACACGTTTTGAATCTCTATGGCGGAGATATCTCAAGTTGTATTAGAGATATCTTCTTGATTTTTTTTTTTATTTTGAAGATAACATTTCATTCTGTGACCTCTAGCATGGAATTTTTGAAATGTTACCTGTAAATATTTTTTCAAAACTAATCAAAAATGTTTAGTTTAAAAAAAAATTAATAAACAAATTAAGTTATATTTTTTTTAAATTATTTAAAAAATAGCAATTCCATGCTAGAGGTCGCAATAGACAATGTCCTCTAAAAAGATGTTAGAAAATTAGTATACTAATATGTGTTTATTTTTTTATAATCTTTTTGTAACAGTACACTTTTTATTACAGATTTTTATCAACCGGGATGTCATTTCGAGGACTAAGTTTCTCCTACAGAGTTTCGCACTGTGCTATAAGAACTATAGTATATGAAACATGCCAAGCTATATGGGAAGTCTTCTACAAGAAACATATGCACCTACCCACTACAGATGAATGGAAAACTATCGCATGTGACTTCAACAACAAATGGAATTTTCCCAATTGCATTGGATGCATAGATGGGAAACATGTTCGAATCAAATGTCCTAAAAAAACCGGGTCAATATTTTATAACTATAAAGGATATTTTTCTATAGTATTGCAAGGAATAGCCGACGCAAGTTACAGATTCATTGCTGTTTAAGTAGGGGCTTATGGAAAGCAAAGCGATGGGGGAACTTTTTCGGATTCAAATGTTTATAAACTACTGGAATCTAACACCTTCAACATACCAACTAATGAAAATATTCCGTGCACAGACATTTCAGTTCCCTATGTCTTGTTGGGTGATGATGCGTATCCATTGAAAACATACTTACTAAAACCTTATTCAAGAATGAACCTTACAGTGGAAGAACGCGTTTTCAATTACAGATTGTCACGAGCGAGGCGTTGCGTCGAATGTGCCTTTGGCATACTGACAGCAAAGTGGAGATGTTTGAAAACCGAATTGCAAATGGATCCAGCAAACGTTGATATTGTTGTTAAATGCGTATGCCTATTGCATAACATGATTATTGATAAAGAAGGTCTAAGTTTAATTGAAATTCCAAAGGAACCTCTGATCGAAAACAAGGTGTGTACAAGGCGGTATAATCATTATGGTAAAAATGCAAATGAAGTCAGAGAAGTTTTTAAAAATTATTTTGTTAGTCCAGTAGGTGAAGTTCCATTTCAATATGACAAAATATAATAATCAAAATCGAAAAAATTTACACCTATTTTGCGTTTATCTTAAATCAATAAATTAATTATAGCAATAAATGTAAACTCCATGCAATGTAAACAAAACAATAAATACTAAATACTTACTATTCGAGTTCATTTATTTAGCAATCTTATTCCACGTTTCACGTGAAATGCCTCTGTTGTGGTAAGTTTTGATAGTCATATCCCATAAACAATTATTATCAAAAACGAGATTGATTAATTTTTCCACGTCCATAGTGAAAGTGAACAACCCAAACGTGACTAAACACAAAAAGCAACAAAAGAGGTAAGTGCTATGGTCCAACACGGTGGCTTTTCGTCAGAACTGATGCGAAAAATCAAACTAGTTTGAACGGTGGAAAAGTTCTGACGTGTTCGTGCGTGTTCTGAAGAAGCAGTCGCATCTAGAGTCACCACTCTCATTGCCAATGCACAGTTTGATTGTTCTGACGGATTCGTCAGATCTGTGTTCGTCAGAATTCGCATCCAGTGTAACCGTAGCCTAAGAGGGTATTCCGTCTTCAAGTCAGATTTTGTTACAGAGAAGAGAGCAAGAGGTGGTGTAGCCATACTTGCTCACAACTCTATGAATGGTGTTCCCGTAAATCTGGATACACCATTACAAGCAGTAGCAATTTGAGTCGCTGTTCCCATAAAACTAACGATATGCAGCCCATACCTGCCACCAAGCTATACCGTCCAATCAAACGACTTGATCGATTTAATATATGAATTACCTGCTCCGATTCTGTTATTTGGCGATTTCAACGCACATCATTATTCGTGAGGATCCTCAACCTGCAGCCCAAGGGGTATCTGCGTTGAGAGGATACAATCCGATTTAGATTTGTGTTTACTTAATGAAGGATTGTTAACGCACTTAGCAGCTTCGACAGGAGGTTGGACGGTCGCAAATTAAACTTGTAATTCTGTAGTCCTTCGCTAGCTGCAAGATTTGAGTGGACAGAGATGGCAGATTTGTATGGCAGCGACCATGCCCCTATAAAAATTTCCCTTAATGACTCCTCTTTTATAAACATTCGAACACTTCGATGGATAATAAACAAAGCCTTATGGAATGATTTTACAAATCAATTTGCATTACCAGAATATAATCAACATATTTCTATAAATGAAACAGTTTATATGTTTACAGATTCCATTATTTCAGCAGCAGAAAATAATATACCAAAAACTTCATCACGACCAAAATGTCCACTAGTTCTTTGGTAGAACGACAAATGTAAAGAAGCTCTGCGCTTACGAAGAAAAGCATTAAGGACCTTTAATCGAATACCGACGGGAGAAAATCTGGAAAATTATAAAATCTTAAGTGCCACTATATCGGTTCAATATCCACATCAACAGTGTGGAAGAAGTTACGTTCTGTGTGTGGCCATGTTTCCTCTGCTCCTTTGGTTGGACTGATGCAGCAGGATGGAATATTGACTACAGACAGCCATAAAATTGTAAACATTTTGGGCTCATCCTTTTCTAGGTTCTCTTCAACAGCTGGGTATAATGATGCTTTTCGTACATATAAAATTGCTCAAGAGGCCATGCCATTCACTATCGGCATATCGCAGGATTCTCCATTAAATGACCCATTTACAATGGATGAATTGGAATCTGCCATATTGTCGGCTACGGATTCAGCTCTCGGAACCGATAGTGTCGTATATTCCATGATTAAACACATTCCAGAGTCGGGTAGAGCTACTGTTCTCCAAATATACAATCGTATATGGGATGAGCATATCTTTCCTGATTCTTGGTTGGAGGCCATAGTAATTCCTCTATTAAAACCAGGGAAAGACAAAACTGATCCAAGTAGTTATCGTCATATCTCTCTCACCAGCGTTCTATGTAAACTGGTGGAGAAGATGGTCAATCGGCGACTTGTATGGTACCTTGAAAGTAACCAACTAATCTGTAAAGAACAGTGTGGTTTCCGACAGGGAAGATCATCTATCGATCAGCTGGTTTTGTTAGAGTCGGCCATTCAAAATGCCTTTCTTCTTCGTGAGACACTTGTTGCGGTGTTTTTCGATCTTGAAAAGGCATATGATACGGCTTGGAGAAGAGGAATTCTAAATACATTACAATCTAGGGGTATTCATGGGAGAATCCTAGCATTTATTAAAAATTTCCTATCTAATCGATATTTTAAAGTGCGTCTTGGATCCACCTTATCAGATCGATTTTATTTAGAGAATGGTGTCCCTCAAGGCAGCATACTTAGCGTCACATTAAATGCAGTTGCTATTAATAGCATCACTGTTAATGTCCGATTACCTGTCCACTGTTCTCTTTTTGTTGATGATTTTGCCATTTACGTGGCAACCAGAAACACGGCAACCGCAGAAAGAACACTGCAATTAACGATCAACAAATTACAAACATGGTCCAATCAGACGTTATTTAAGTTTTCCGCTGCTAAAACTAGATGCATTGCTTTTACTCGTCGCAGACAATATTTTAGTCCCACTTTATACCTAAACGGAACTCAACTTCACTCCGATAACACTGTCACATTTCTAGGTCTTATATTCGACCATAGACTCTCTTGGAACCCGCATGTGACAAATTTAAAATCATGCTGCATCAAGATCTTAGATATGTTACGGGTTTTAAGCGGTTCTCATTGAGAGCCGATAGAACCTGCATGCTGCATTTTTACCTAGCTCTTATTCGATCACGAATTGACTATGGGTCCATAGTTTATTCGTCAGCTAGGTTATCGGTTCTTAAAAAGATTGATTTTGTTTATAACACTGCTCTCCGTCTAGCATCCGGAGCTTTTCGTTCTAGTCCCATTAGTAGTCTGCTTGTTGAAACGGGTGAGCCATCGCTCACGCGATGCAGACAACAGCTACAGCTGTCATATATGTGTAATGACATATTCCTTACAGCCTAGCGTGAATAGAGTTATGTCGTCCGACTGTATGTCCCTTTTAAAACAAGCCCTGTTTAGACAATGGGAAGAAGAGTGGGTAGCAGTACAAGGAAATAAACTCCGCCAAATTAAAGAAAAGGTATCCCAATATCTGTAATTTGCAATCATGTTTAATTCCACGAGTTTTTGATGACATGTATGGTTTTGGTTTGTTGCTATTTTATGTATGAATTTATCTGTTAAAAAGGGTCTTCTAAAGTTTAGTAGAACTATTGCTCTGCTTCTGACTGGAGGGTGATTAAAGGTGTTGTTTTAAAAGCCCCCAGAGCAATTCTAATTGCTTGGTTTTGTATTATTTCTCGTTGGTTTAGTTTATTACTGGCAATATGAGCAAAGAGAAAACAGCAAAAATCTATTTTGGCTCTTACAAGTCCTTTATAGATATTTAATAGAAGATCTGGGTGGGCACCTTTATTGTTACATGCCAGTGATTTCATTATGTTTAAATCTTTATGACATTGTATGTTTATTTTTTTTAAGTGTTTAAATTTATTTTATTGTCTATTATTACACCCAATATTTTGTGTGCATTTACTATGGGGATGCTTTTCTTCCCCAAGGTAAGCATTTGATAATATTTTTGGTTTCTTCTTCTGGAGAAAGTCATAACTTTACTTTTATTAGAATTGAATATTAGGTGGATATTATTAAAATGAGTTTCTAGCTGATTCAGGGATTCTTGCATCGTGGTAATAGCTATGTCTTGTCG
The DNA here is from genome assembly GCA_018207615.1 of Philaenus spumarius. NCBI lineage: Eukaryota > Metazoa > Arthropoda > Insecta > Hemiptera > Aphrophoridae > Philaenus > Philaenus spumarius. Next base: position 96,199 of record JAGFPH010003521.1, read on the forward strand.
TTTGTGAGCATAATAAATTATATCATCTGCATATTGTAATGATGTAACTTGTTCGGGTATATATTTATTGATTTCAGATATATCTATATATATAAAAGCCAAATACCACTCACTCACTCACTGACTGACTCGCTCATCACGATTTCTCAAAAACCACCGAACGGATTGGAACGAAATTTGGTATGTAGCTTCTTCTAGGGCCATAGGTGCTCGCTAAGATAGGGTTTTAAAAAATTCGAAATTTTAGGGCTGATTTGGGGGGTTCAAAGTTTTTAAATCACGATTTCTCCAAGACTACTTAACTGATTAGAATGAAATTTGGTATGTAGCTTCCTGTAGGGCCATAGGTGCTCGCTAAGAAAGGGGTTTAAAGAAATTCGAAATTTTAGGGGGGGATTTGTGGGTTCAAAGTTTTTAAATCGCGATTTCTTAAACACTACTTAACAGATTTTAATTATATTTGGTATGTAGCTTCCTCTAGGGCCATAGGTGCTCGCTAAGAAAGGGTTTTAAAAAATTCGAAATTTTAAGGGGATTTGTGGGTTCAAAGTTTTTAAATCACGATTTCTCCAACACTACTTAACGGACTGGAATGACATTTGGTATGTAGCTTCCTCTATTGCCATAGGTGCTCGCTAAGAAAGATTTTCGAAAAATTAGAAATTTTAAGGGGGTTAGGGGGTCAAAGTTACTAAAAAAAAACACCGTACGGATTGGAATGAAATTTGATATCAAGCTTCCTCTAGGGCCCTAGGTGCTCGCTAAAAATTGTTTTAAAATATTTTTAAATTTTAAAGGGGTTTGGGGGGGGGGGGGAAAGTAACTAAAAAAAAAAAAACACCGAACGGATTGGAATGAAATTTGGTATTTAGCTTCCTCTAGGGCCATAGGTAGGCCTACTCACTAAGAAAGGTTTTCAAAAAATTCGAAATTTTAAGGGGGTTTGGGGGGTCAAAGTTACTAAAAAAAACAACCGAACGTATTGGAATGAAATTTGATATCTAGCTTTCTCTAAGGCCCTAGGTGCTCGCTAAAAAATGTTTTCACATAATTTTAAATTTTAGGGGGATTTGGGGATGGGTCGGTTATTAAAAAAAACCACTGGATGGATTGGAATAAAATTTTGTATGTAGTTTCCTCTAGGGCCAAAGGTGCTCGCTAAGAATTTTTTTTTTTTTTAATTCAAAAATATAGGGGGGTTTTTGGGGGGGGGGGTGAAAGTTACTGAAAATCCCCATGAGAAATATATAGTGTAATATATTTATTGATATATTTTTATTATACATTTAACTTTGATTTGTTCTATCCGTGCAAAGCCGGATCGGGCAGCTATCTATATATATAAAAGTTAAATACCACTGACTGTCTGACTGACTCACTCATCACGATTTCTCAAAAACTACTGAACGGATTGCAATGAAACTTGGAATATAGCTTCCTCATATGTTATAGGTGCTCACTAAGAAATATTTTGGAAAAACTTTTGCGTTTAATCATATTATGAAAAAAAAAAAATACAAAATTAAACTTTTCTCTAAATTACAAAGGTGAAACGAGCTGAGGCTTCTTACATTCCTTCTTTTCAAATGTTTGGTGCTTATGGTATACAAAATAAGCAAACGGTTAATGTTTTTAGCTAAAAATCGGCCCTAAATATAAGATTTAAAAACTCATTAAAAAATTGGCGGCTGGCATTTCTCTTAGAGTTGCTTCTTTCAACTGATTAGATTTGAAATTTTTACAGTGTTTTCTTATATGTTACTATCCCTTTTTGTTTCAGTATTTACATAGACATGTTTATTCAATTTACGATAAGACTGTTGGAATTTGGACCGGTTACCTCTCCTCTCCACCCCTCCCCTGCCACTTATCTGTTGATACGCCCAGCTTGACCCGTCCCAGATTCAGTTCTGTTCCAGCCATTGCTTGCTCTGCTATGCTGACAAGAAATATTCTATCCTTATTCTGATTATATTATTCTTCTTTGTTGCTTTTGGATTCTGCTATTAGGCTTCATCCCGAGTATTGTCCTTTTCTAGGATTGCTATAGTGTTCCTTTTAGTTTTATTCCAAACGTTTGAACCTACCTACATTAGTTTAATCTTTCAATATATCACAAGAGTGTTTTCTAATTATTACCACAAACTTATTATTTATTTTAGTTATTTCATTAATCATTATATACAAGTTTTGTATATATGTGAGTTGGTTTCTTATTTCTTCAACTTAAACGCTTGCATATTTGTTTATTTTTTCCAGTTTTTTTATAATTTGCTACAACATTTTTATTTTAACAAATAATTGATTAGTTACTTTTAGTTAACTTTTTATAGGGTTTATTTGGTTTTTACTCTAAATGTCTGAAACATAACTTTTATTCTTTAAGTGGTATATTTTGCACCTCATTTATAATAAAAAAATACCCCTTTATTAGGTAGCTATTTTTAACCTGCTTCTCATAGGTCCTAATTTCAGTCTACAATGCCAGAGGTTGAACTGATTATTATTGACGGCATAGTTGTCCCCCACGACGTAATTCAGATCCCCAGGGATGGTGCGTGTCTGTTCTATTTCCTTTCTTACTCTATACATGGCTCCGTCTCGCACGCCGTTTAGGTGAGAGCTCAGATAGTGAATCACATCAAGAATAACTGGCGGAGGCTCAAGCCATTCACCATGACGCCACAGATGGTACCCTACACCAAAAAGCCTCAGTACTTATCTGAAATGGCTAAGCCACATACATACGGTACATCCTGTGAACTAAGAGTAGCTGGAGAGATATTCCCTTATCATTTTGAGATGTACCGCGGGGGCGCACTTCTGACTACGTACGGTGAAGATACACGGGCAGTAAAAAGGCTACGGTTTACGGGAGATTTCACGGCAGGACACTTTGATGTACTGATTCCTATGGTGCAACAAACACATACTGCTTTACCAGCACCCACAACCCCTGATAAAGTCATGGACTGCCATGCATCCGGTTCCTACTCTCTATCTACTCAACCTGAATATCATTCTAAGGCACAAACTCAATTTGCTCTTTCCACCGATTCTGACGAGTCCGTTCCTAAATTGCCTTCAATAGCTCCATAAAGGAAAGGCAAGAAACGTAGGAAACGTTTCACTGACTCTATACGTAAAAAACAAGTGAGAGATGCTGTTTCTACATATGCACAAAATAACCCCGATGTCAACAGGAAGGCTGATAATGAATATACGAAAGCTAACCCCAAGGTGCACAGGAAGGCTGTTGATAAATATACGAAAGCTAACCCCGAGGTGCACAGGAAGGCTGTTGATAAATATACGAAAATTAACCCCGAGGTGAACAGGAAGGCTGTTGATAAATATACGAAAGTTAACCCCGAGGTGAACAGGAAGGCTGTTGATAAATATACGAAAGCTAACCCCGAGGTAAACAGGATGGCTGTCAACAAGTACACAAAGAACAACCCTCAAAATAACAAAGCTGCAGTGATTAATTACAATGAGAAAAGGGCTCAAATTGCACTATTACCATGGACTGCTCTAAAACTTTCTGCCTTCAAGTATGACCCAAACACTGATTATGCCCAAACCAAAACTGTTGATATAGGTTCACAAGTAGTTTGTTCCTTTTGTCATGCTAAAAAATGGAAGGATGAGTCTCCCGGTATGTGCTGCAAAAATGGTAAAGTACAGCTTCCTTCTATCCAGCAGTACCCGGAACCTCTCCACAGCCTTCTAAATCACCAGCATCCTTTGTCCGAGCATTTTCTCACTAACATTCGGAAATATAATGAGTGTTTCCAAATGACATCCTTTGGGGCCAAGGAGGTGAGAGAGGGAAATTTTATGCCCACGTTTAAAGTTCAGGGAAAGGTATATCATAGAAGAGGGAGCCTGATACCAGAAATACAACACCAGCCCGCATTCTTACAAATATACTTCCTTGGCGATGGGAGCTATGAGTGAGACATAAGATGCAAAAATTTCCCTGGTGTTAACCCAGAGCTGGTGAAAGAGTTACAGGATATGCTCCACCATCACAACAAATATATTCAGGACTTCAAGACTGCTATGGAATCAGTTCCCAAAGATCAACTAGACTTTCAAGTAGTCATAAACGCTGACAGGAAACCAACGGACGCGCATAGAGGTCGCTTCAATGCCCCGACCACTAAGGAGGTTGCCATATTGATCGTTGGCCAAGAGTTTGATAGAAGAGACATTGTTCTTCATAGCAGAGATAGCAGCTTAGTACGAATTAGTGAGACGCACCGTTCATACGATACTCTTCAGTACCCTCTGATGTTCTGCCGTGGAGAAGATGGTTAATTCACCACCATCTCTCAGCATGACCCTAGCACCAAGGTACCTCTAAAAAAAACAGTGTCTGCTGCCGACTTTTGCAGCTACAGCATAATGGAGCGCGATGGAAAGGAATCCTATATATTGCTGTTCCGCAACCTTCTCAACCAATTTTTGGTTGATATGTATGCCAAAATCGAAACTGAAAGGCCTAACTGGATTCGTTTCAATCAGAAAACGTTAAGAAGTGAAGAGTACGCGCACTTGAAGGATGCCATTTCGAAGGCCGATGGCCAGTTGTTGGAGCTTGGTAAGATGGTAGTGTTGCCGTCGTCTTTTACTGGAGGACCCCGCTATATGCATGAGCGAACTCAAGATGCTTTGACATACGTTCGCCAGTTCGGACGGCCGGATCTGTTCATAACTTTTACGTGCAATCCTAAATGGGCCGACATAACTCTGCTCCTAAAACAATATCAAAAACCGCATGACAGGCACGACATTATAGCGCGGGTTTTTCACTTAAAAGTGAAGAAGATCATGAAGCCCCTTACTCAGGGATGTGTCTTTGGCAACACCAGGTGTCATATGTATTCTGTGGAATGGCAGAAACGAGGCCTCCCACACGTTCACATTCTTCTGTGGCTGGAAGAAAAAATAAGGCCTGAATCGATTGACAAAGTAATAAGTGCTGAAATACCTGACCCACAACTCGACCCTATCCTGCATCATATTGTCAAAACTACCATGATCCATGGCCCATGTGGATCTCTCAACCTGAACTCACTCTGCATGGCTGAAGGAATGTGCACCAAGAAATATCCTCGCCCTCTATTAAAGGAAACTCAAACAGGGGAGGATAGCTATCCTAAGTATCGCAGGCGGTCCCCTGCAGATGGTGGCTTCACTACCAACGTCAATGGTGTCGATATTGATAATCGCTGGGTGGTGCCTTACAACCCTGTTCTGTCTCGCACCTTCTCAGCCCACATTTATGTTGAGTTCTGTAACTCTGTTAATCAATAAAGTACATCTGCAAGTATGTCAACAAGGGCTCTGATCAAGCATCGTTCACTGTTACAGAGTTAGATGAAGTGACGAGGTACGAGACAGGACGTTATATTAGTAGTTCTGAGGCAGCCTGGCGCATTCTATGCTTCCCAATACATGAAAGGTTTCCGCCAGTCATGCATCTTGCTGTACACCTTGAAAATGGCCAAAGGGTTTATTTTACGGAAGAAAATGTATTTGAAAGCGTTAGGAATCCCCCCAAAACTACACTCACAGCTTTTTTCGAACTGTGCAAAGTTGATAGTTTTGCAAAAACACTGTTGTATAATGAAGTTGCTTCATATTACGTTTGGAAAGGCAACACGTTTTGCAGGAGGAAACAAGGGAAGGCCGTGCCAGGCTATCCAGGAGTTAAGAAAGACCATGTTCTAGGTAGAGTTTACACAATTCACCCTGGCAACTCAGAATGCTTTTACTTGCGACTCCTATTACACCAAATTCGTGGTCCTGTATCATTTACATCTCTTAGGAATGTGGCAGGGGTAGTGCACCCTACATTTCAAGCAGCGTGTCGAGCATTGGGCCTGCTGGAAGATGATGCACACTGGGACTGCACTTTGGTAGAAGCTTGCATCTCTGACTCTCCTCAAAAGATCCGCGAGCTATTCTCTGTTATGTTGGTATTTTGTCAACTTGGAGATCCCATAAAACTATGGGAAAATCACAGAGAATGTCTCGCGGAAGACCTGATAATACAAATTGAAAGAGAAAGCGGTGGTGCCCAGTTGGTTATGGAAGTTGTATATAATGATTGTCTGGTCCTTCTTGAAGACATAGTCATGGCCACGTCTGGCCATCCGCTCCAACATTACGGTCTTCCATCACCAATAAGAGAGCAGAGAGCTGTAGTAACCAACCGGATTTTGTTAGGGAGTCAGCTTATAACACCATTCATCTGTCTGAAGTAGTTACTAATAACATCATAAAACTTAATAAAGAACAGAAGAAAGCTTACGATGAGATCATGTACAGCATAGATTCACACTCTGGGGGTCTGTTTTTCCTAGATGCTCCTGGTGGCACCGGAAAAACATTTTTAATTAATTTGTTACTGGCCACTGTTAGGAGTACAGGAAACATTGCGATTGCAGTTGCTTCTTCTGGGATTGCTGCTACATTGCTTGATGGAGGCAAGACAGCTCACTCTGCCTTCAAGTTGCCTTTTAATTTTAATTGCTGTGAGTCTGCAATCTGTAACATCTCTAAGCAAAGTGAAATGGCTCAGGTTCTACGAAATACTAAACTTATTGTGTGGGACGAGTGCACAATGGCACACAAAGGAGCTGTTGAGGCACTAGACAGAACACTCCAGGACATACGGAACCATAACCAAATAATGGGTGGGGTGACTGTGCTTCTGGCTGGTGACTTCAGACAGACCTTACCTGTGGTATCGCGGGGCACACGAGCGGATGAGGTGAAGGCCTGTCTCAAGTCATCAATCTTATGGCCCAAAGTTAAAGTCCTGTCCTTAAAAATGAATATGCGTGTTCATCTTCAGGGTGACTTGAGAGCAGAGGAGTTTTCAAAGTTACTTCTAAATATTGGTGATGGCAAGTTGGAGGAAAAGGAAGGAAAAATAAACATACCTGACAACCTATGCTCTGTGGTGGAAGATCTTATTAGCTTAATTGACCAAGTATATCCCGATATTTGTCAAACCCAAAGTCACGATGCTTCTTGGCTAAAAGAGAGAGCTATTCTCACTCCAACCAATGACTCAGCAATTTCTATAAACCGGAATTTATTGGAGAAGCTCTCAACTGAGAAAATAAAATATGAGTCTGTGGACTCAGTGGTGGATGTTGAAGATGCTGTACATTATCCTGTGGAGTTTTTGCACACCCTCAATCCACCAGGATTACCACCTCATATCCTTCTCCTTAAGATCGGTGCTCCAATAATGCTGTTGCGTAACCTTAATCCTCCAAAACTGTGCAATGGGACAAGATTGCAGGTGACAGCTCTGTTCAGGCACGTCATTGAAGCGACAATATTCACAGGCATTGGCCAGGGAGAAACTGTTTTCATCCCTCGCATTCCTCTCATCCCTACTGATTACCAAGTTCAATTTAAACGGCTGCAGTTCCCAATTGCACTTTGCTACGCTATGACTATTAACAAGGCACAGGGACAGAGTTTGAAAGTAGCTGGCATAGATCTGCGGAGTGACTGTTTCTCTCATGGACAGTTGTACGTTGCGTGCTCCAGAGTCAGTTCTCCGGACAGCTTGGTAATCCTTCAGCCTGAGCGGAAAACCAGGAATTTAGTTTACAGAGAGGTCCTAACAATTGAGTAGGGTGGAAGAATCTGCGGGATAAATTAGATAGAAAAAAGCCTTGACTGTTGATAAAGCGGAAGTTGAAACCTACCATAATATCCTATATGCTCTCAACATTGCCAATGTAATTAAGTGAAAGTCAAACTTAGTAAAAACTTTAAATTAAAACGATATTTTTAAAGCTTTTTCGTGTTAGATAGTAGTTTACAGGAATACCATTTTCAGTGCTTTCCTAAATAGCGTAGTCGTTTTTTTCATGACCACAGTAGGATACGCACGGGTATTCAACGAACACTTAAAAAGAATACAATTATTACGGTAAAAAGACTGAAAATACTAACCACCACGGGCAACGCCGTACGGGTCAGCTAGTATATATATATATATATATATATATATGGAAAATAACAGTGGACTTAGTACACTTCCTTGCGGTAGGCCTCGTGATATATGTCGAGTGATATGGGATTGAGAGTCTGTTAAAGTTATTTTTCTATTTGTTAGCCATTTGTGACAATAGGTGATAAAACTTCCAGGAATGCCTGTTTTGTGCATTCTACTTAGTAAAGTAAGAATATGTACCAGGTCATATGCTTTTGTTAGATCTAAAGACTCACAGATCATAGTTAGATTGTGAGTACGTGAAATTTGAACGTCACTTACAAGATGTAATAAATAGTCTGAAACTCCTTTTCTTTTTCTAAATCCATATTGTGAATCTGGTATTAGATTGTGTTTATCTGTAAACCATTGTAACCTGGTCTTAATCATGGTGTTTAAAATTTTTATAAAACATTGTATTACAGATATTGGTCTGTATGATTCTGATTCTTCCTGATTTTTATTTGATTGTTGCTTTTGTATGGCTATTATTTTAAAGTGTTTCCAAATATCCGGTATATGTTTTGTATTATCTGTCCACGTATCATTAAACATTTTTAATAAAGTTTTGCAAGCAATTTTTGGAAGTTTTTCAATTATAATATAGCTAATTCCATCTATTCCTGGAGCAGTGTTTTTTGTTTTAGATTTAATGGCTTTTCTCAATTCTGAGAATTTAAAGGAAGCTTCAAGAAAATGTGTTTTGGTTGCTATTATAGGAGGTGTAATTTCCTGTTTATGTAAAACATATGAAGGACTAAAAACATCCATTATTTTTTCGCATGGATTTGTGTCATAGAAAAGGTTTTGTTTATTTTGTGTTGAACAGGTACCTCTCCATTTTTTTATAATGTTCCATGCTTTTTTTTGTAGTTTCCAGTTCTTTACATAATTTTTCCCACCCCTGTTTTTTTTTTGCATTACTAATAATGTGTTTTGATTTTATTACTGTTTTATTATATTTATTATACTTTACTAAAGTCATGTTTTTATTGAAATTTTTTAAGCTTAGTCTCCTTAAGGCCTTGGAGCATTGTCCACCAGGTTTTGGGAATAAACTTTGTTTGTGTGGCATTACTTGGTATTTTAAAAGAAGGTATTGATATTGTGATTGCTTTATTAAAAATATTGTAATAGGTGTCCACATCTATTTTTTGTGAAACTTTTTTTATTTCTTTTTTTATTACGTCTTCAAATAATTTCCAGTTAGCCTTGTCATAATTTGGTTTGCCATTGTGTTGTAATATGTTATGTTCTTTATTATTGTGTTATACGTGTGTCGTATCTATCTGAATAATTATTGGATTATGGTCACTTCTTATAGGATCTGAATAAACTTGCCAATTCTCTACATAATCATGTAGTAATGGTGTGACAAAATTTAGATCTAAAGGTGCTGACTGCCTATAAGGTGTTTTTACAGATGTATGGGACATATCATTTAATATTATAAGATTTGAGTTGTTTTATGCAGAGAAGATGGCTTTACCTCTAGGGTATGTTTTATTGCTTCCAAAAAATGGATGATGGGCGTTAAAATTCCTGCAAATCATTGTATATTCCCCATCATTTGAAGATATTATTTTATCCCAAATTTCTGGGTTATATTTCCTTGGTTTACAATAATAATTATAAATGGTAATGGTTTTTTTGAAACAAATTAGGTTTATACCTAATCCTTCTACCAGATGTATATTTATTTATTATTAATTCATCGCATGGAATGGCGTTATGGATAAAAAAGCCAACTCCTCCGTATCCATATTCCCTATCTTTCCTGTATATGTTGTATGTGCTGTGTATGTTGTATTATTATTTTTTGTTAATCAAGTTTCCTGTAGGATTGCTATATGGATTTCATTTTTGTTTAAAATATTATCTAATTCAGGAATTTTATCTGTAATGGATTGTGCACCCCATTGTAATATTTTTAGGTTATTAGTTTGTTTCATTAATGGTTGAAAAATAAAAATATAATGTTTTTTAAATATATTTTTTTTTTATTGTCTTATAGATACGCTCAAAAAATATTTAAAATTTTTTAACTGGATTCTGATATTTACTAGTGTTTTTTGTAATAACTTTTGTAGCGGATTTTTGTTTATAATTATTCTCTAGATTTTCCACAAATTCAACAATTATTTCATCTGCTTTTTTTTATTTAAAATTTTTTCATCTTGCATTTTTTGCCTTAATTCCTCTAATTTGCTCTGTAAAAGATGCAAAAGGTTATCCCTATTTACTGGGTAGGTTACCTTAGGCATGTTTTTATTAGGATTCTGAGATGTAGATGGTTGTATTGTATTTGGTGATCCTGTTGTGCTTATATTAGTATTACCTTTATATGGTTTAGCATTATTTACTCTCCTGCTAGTTTGACTATTTGTGCTTAGGTGTGTTTTATAGTTATTATTAGGACTATCTGTTGTTATTTCTGTCTCTTCTCTTAAAGATGAGAATTTGTTATGAGTCTCTAAAATTTCATTAGGTCAGTTTGTTTTATTTATGTATTGGTTAGGTCTGTATATGGTTGGAAATTCCTTTTCTACTATTTTATATGTTGCTTGTGCAAATGTCTTTTGTTTGTTTTTAAATCTATTATTATATTTCGGGTTTGATGGTGGGAAAAACTGACTAGCTTCATAAAAGTTTTCATTATATATACTCATCCGTTCTAAAATATTTTTTTGTCTGTTATACCGGTATTCTGGATAGTTTTTATTATTACTGATTTGTTGACCATTACAGTTAACATAGCATAATGGTTTGGAGCATTGTTCTAAATGATAATCATCACCACAATCCCTACATTTTCTTTCTTTATTGCAAGGGGAATTTGCTGCGTGTGCATAGGCAAAACATCTATAACATTGCCTAACAGGAAATGTGTATCTTTCAACACACATTCTGACATAATTTAAACTTATAAATTCTGGTAATTTATCTGAATCAAAAGTTATTTTTATAAAATGCGTATTTATTAATTAATTAATTATTGACGCTTTTTTTAATTCTTTGTACCTTAATAATAAAGAAAACACTCTCACTCTCATCCATACACTCTTCTTCAGTCACGTCTGGTTCGGCATACACTACTCCAGTACATTCCACTTTATTGTGGAATAATAAAACTACACAATAAAACTATATACTGTGTTAAAAAATTTGAATCTAACAACTTGTTAGCTGCTCTAAAATTTTTGCATGTTACAGTTAGGTTTTTATAGATGCACGCATTTAGGATGGCACGTGGTTTGCACAGAAGCAGGAATGCCCTTCTCCCTCCAACACCAGTTTTTGTCGTTTTGTAAGGAAAATACAGTTTGTGACAAATCCATCGATTAGAGGGCCGCCAATAAATTTTTTGCATTGGACGCGCTTTCAATTACAAGCACGGTACTAGGATTTTTTAAATAGGACACATTTTATATATTTGTAATCTGCGTGATATGTTGCAACTAACAGTATAAATATCTTCCAGTTTGATAAATGTTCGGAATTTATACAATAACAAATACTTCGATTTTTCAAATCGGGACAAGAAAAAGTAGTAAAGCGTAAACTTTTTTCATTTTTAGGGTAGAAAGAAACTTCCAGCGGCAAAGTTGTAGAAAATTAGTTGATCCACATATTTTATTTCAAACATTTTTCAGTCAGATGTTTGGTTTGTCCACAAATTGCTTGCAAATAAGCGCAACCATTATTATCAGGTACGTCACGTCGGGCCCACGGTTATTTAATGTAATGTAAATATACTATTTTTCTATTTACTTATATCTATTGTAAATTTATAATAAATAAGTAATAAATCTATAAGTAATAAAATAGTCTTTAATTTCAATCGTGTTTAGTACATGTTTTATTTAAAAAGTCTCGAAATCATAAAGTAAATAAGCCAACATAACTAGGGTTGACTGTACAATGCCCCGCCTAAATTTGGTAGGGGAAGTGTGGTGGGATAGGTACTCTGTCTCACTCGCACTACCCGCCCTACGCGCCACCCTGAATGATTTTATCTATACGTGTCCGTCTAATATGGTCTATATTCGCATGGTGGTTTTTTATTATTTTTCCTACCAGAAAAGGGTTAATTTTTGTTTTGTTTTTGTTTTGTACAATGATGTCATAAGGACCTTCATTATAATATTTGAAAGTTCTAAATTTTTGGGTGTTAATTTTATTAGATGACGGTGGTAATATTGTTTCTTCATTTAAACTGTTGTAATTTATTAAATCATCTCTTTTTCTTTTCATTAGATTGTGAATGTTCTTCTTCTGGGAATTTGGGTTTACAGGTCAGAACTTCCACCAGGAGTCCCTCTTAGCCTTCCTAACTTTTCTGCTATACTGAGATAGCAGGTCATGATAGGCGTCCCATCATTTGCATCTCTTCGCAATCTTGAAGAGATTTCTTACCTTCTTCCTCATGACAGTTAGCTTATGGGTCCACCACCCAGCTCCTACTGTTTTGACAGGTGTCAGAGGACAGTGCTTCTCATAAGAGCTGACGATAGCTTCCCCAAGTCTATCTGACATGTTCTCCAGATCCTCTGTGTTCTGGATCTTACCTGTCATAAACCTCGTCTTCTCATCGAGATCATGTTTGTAGGATTCCCAGTCTGTCCTCCTCGGGTTCCTGTATGTTTGGCATTCCAGCTTCAGTTCACCTATCCTGAAACAAATATGCCTGTGATCTGACAAAGATGGCTCAGTTGATACATGCCAATTGTGTATCCTCCTGGCCACCCTTGCAGTACACGGAGTGAGGTCAATAACCTCCCTCCTGACCCTATTTACAAAAGTTGGTTCATTACCTTGGTTAATAATTGTTAGATTATTTGAGATAATGTAATCCAATAATAACTCACCCCTCTTATTGTTGTTTGTATTCCCCCACACCATATTGTGTGCATTTGGGTCACATCCCAGGATGAGGTCTGATCTCATCCTGTCAGCATATACCACGAGGTCCTGGTTGCCTCTTGGTAGTTGTGCTCTGCCATCATCATACGGGAGGTACACCGACGACAACTGCAGAGTTTTTCCCAGATCCTCCATGGCTAGTCTCACCACAGTCACGTCTGGAACAGTGTTCTAGAACAGTTACATAGTTTAGTCTCTCATTCACTAATATGCATGCTCTAGGTCCAACATCACATTTAGCATATACTTACCTGCCTCCTGTGTTTCCCAGTCCTGACACTCTACCCTGTCTGATCAGGGCTCCTGTATCAGAACCGCATCCAGCCTCCCTTCAGCAAATCTCCTACACAGCACTGCTGTAGCAGCCTTGCTATGCTGGAGATTTATCTGGAGGATTCTCCCGCTACTCATCAGTTGAAGGTGGTTCTTGCAGGACTTTCAGGAGCACCTGTTGCAGTCCCAGGTACGCCTTCCATCCTTTGGCCTTCTGTGTCTTTGCCGACAGATCATCGATGACAAGACAATGGTCTGGGAATTCTCCTCCCTCTTGCCACCTACCATCCTCCAGTCACCAACAACCAGGTTTTTATTTTGCCCACCAATCATTTTGATGGTGTCGGAAGGCTCTTTCTTCGCCAGGCACTTAGAGGTCCTCAAGAGAACTTTAGTGGTACGCAGGAGGTCTTTATACCCTCCTACCCTCACCGCAATTCCCCCAACCCCTCCAGTACCCAACTTAGGAGCCGTTCTCTTCAACCACTCTGTTGTCTCTGTGTTATCACAGGTCAGAACTAGTTTCTCTATGAGTTTTTTGAAATTGGAGAGTCTTGCCGTCGCTTACTTCACTCATCTCCAAAATCAAAACCTCCTGAAGGGCCTCTAGTTGCGCTTCCGTGAGTTTTACCTCCGGATAGCCTACTGGAACAATCGCCATCTTTTCGCCTACAAGCAGGTCTCTATAGGCAGTCTCTCCTTTGCCTAACCCGCTTGTACTCGGTGTCGGTTGTGTCAGTGTCAGAGGGACCACTTCCTTCTGTTTCTGATTTTTCTTAGCAGGAGTCTTCTCCGCAGATGACGTGCTGTTCGAAAGGTTCCTTTTGTTGTCCCTTTCGTCCGGCCTCATCCGCGCAGCCTCTTTGAATTGTTTTCTATACTCGGCTGAAGACAACCACACTCTTCCTCCAGCCAGTCTTTTATCTCGGGCAAGTTTCCTAGCCTTGGACCCGGTGTTCAATTCCTTGTTAGCTACAGCGATGGTCTGAATCCCATCACCTGCCAACAGTTTGTCGTCGTCACTGTTCCTCAGTGTGGGTTTCATCAGCAGTTGTACCTAGGGTATTACTACCCGTCGCTACTGCTTGATGTGCCAACTCCAAAGTTGCCTCTATGAGTTGGCCGAAAGGAAAACCCTCAGTTTCCCTCGTCTTCTCTTTATCTCCTTCCTTCCTCCGCGATAGTTGGCCTCCCCCATAATCCGAGAGGCCTGCCTCCGAAGAGGGTGGACTAGCCGAGCTCCCACTCAGGGTACCACCTGGGGACATAATATTCTTTTCACTCATCGCGCATCAGTATAGAAGATTACTTCCATCCTTGGTTTTTGTTCAGAGTGTCCTTCTCTTAACCTTTGGGATGCCACACCCTCGTGTGCAAGGCAGCACGTTGTCCGGTTCATCCGCCTCTTCCGCCGTTGGGATTGGAATCCTCATCCGCCTTCGGAGCCGTTGACCATTTTTCACCTCGTAACCCTAGGCAGGGGCCCTTACAAGGTTCTACCATCCGGAGCCAGATGGACCAAGGTTTTTTGTGACGAAGGTGTTACTCCTCCCCCCTCCTCCTTTCTCATATTGAGACCCCGGGCTTGGGACCGGTATAGCAGTAAACTAACTATTGAAGAACTTCAATTAATAGATTTCCAAAAATCTTGTTCAATTTTGAGAAGAAAATACAGCATTGGTAAACATTGCCTTTAAACAAAGAATAAACAGCCCAAGTATCATATCAGTTTTGGATTTTTCTTGTATGCATTTTTACCATGTTCCTTCAAATTAATTTAAACAGTTGATTCTGTAAAATCTTATAACGGGACTGACATTTTTATGCAATAAATCTGGATCAATATAAATAAATACATACTTAGATAGGCTTTTCATTGAGACTAAAAAACCTGGAAATTCGCTGCTGGAAAATGATACATCTATAACTGATCAATTAACATCAGTACCTCAGATTCAGTTATACTTTAGTTTTGAATTACCTTTTTTAGTGAATGACTACTCTCAAATGGGGCTACTTCGATTCATTAGCATTACAGGTAGGGTTTATAGTAATGTCTTCCCCAATATCATCAATTGACTCGTTGCGTCCGGCGGGTATGTAGATTTTTTCTCTTGATTGACTTCTGTTTTACTGCATTACGTATATCTTGCAACACATTTATTATTACATTCCCCATTGCTTGTTTGTTTCTATGGCTAGGAGACACAATATTTTGTGTACCGGTACTAGTCCAGGTAGACAGAATATCAGGACTATTTGTACTTGTTGATGGAATTGCGGTAGGCGTATTTCGGAATTTCACCACATTTCTGATGCTGTTGCTTGTTCCTGCTGTTCCTTCAGGAATATTTGTCGGTGTTTGTATTACTCTTGCTTCTTGACTTAGTACTGGTAAGATCGAAGGTAAACGTTTGAGGATTATGTTTTTTTCCAATTTGGGCACCATAGCTGCCATTAGTTTGGAGAGAAGTTTTGGGAAAATTTCTTTTGGAAGACTCTCAACATTTCTTCCTGGTCCAAGACACTCGTCTTCTAGGACAGAACGCCACATGTTTTTAATCAGTCCATAGACTGCCATGTCAAAAGGCTGTCAGATGTGTAGTATTGGCAGACAAACAAATACACTTGATATCAGTTTTAGTGCATTTACTTAGAACATTCACAGAAAAATGGGAAGACAGGTTATCACCAATAACTACTTTTGGACCTGGTGGTAATATCACCCAATCTTTAAAGGTAGCAGCGTCAAATCACCCGCTTGTAGTTATATTATAGCAACAATCCTTAGGCCCACCTTCTGTTAACGTATTCCACATTGCTTCGGCCTTGTAGACCACATATGGAGGAAGGCATAAACAGTGGCCAGTTGAAGCAAGTATTAGAGAAAAAGAAGTTTTGGTTGAATTCAGTATTCAGAAAAGCTAATGCCCAATCCTGTCCAGGTAAGTTGTACTTGAACTTGTTTACTGCTATTCCACTTGCATCAAGGTAGGCTTTTACATTTTGGCGCAGTTGTAGAACACTTTGTGGGAATCCCGATTAACTCAAAAGCTGTCAATTATCCCCATTTCATCTTCTTCTTTTAAAAATTGCAGAGTACCCTGGCTGTGTCTTTATTTCAGGTTCTCAAGCGGGTTCTTGATCATTTGGTGAATTATCTTGGTCAAAAACAACCTGGTCTTCATTATGGTGTAAGGCAGGTACAGAGAGCTTTTTAACAATTTGTATTGACGTGCATACTTTACTAAGGTTTCAATACTGATTTTGTATTTACAGTCCGCGAGAGTTAAGAAGTCCCCTGAGCTCTGGCCTATTCAAAAATTTCAGGCGCTTATCTGAGTCGGCGCTATGCTCACGTTGCACATATCATTCTGCGCTCACATTCACTGTGGAAAACATCTAAAATAGAAAATTGAGATTTTACTTTATTGTATTTAATTGTGTTAATAGTACTGAGAAAACCATTAAGGTTTGATAAGCGTTCCAGTTTTAAAAATTAACTTGTATTACAGTACAGGATTACTATAAAAATAGTTTGTTATTTAGCCCTCCTATACAGTTAGCCAGTAAAAAAACCGTTATTGTATTTACAAGTAAGATTATATTTACACTTATGTACATATTGTTTACAAGTTCTGAAAATACTGTACCATATTAAATTGTAAACCATTTTAAATTTATATATAAAACTAGCTTACCCGTCGCGCGTTGCTGCGATTTCAAGAAAGTTAACCATTCCATATTGCACTTTTGGAGTCCTTTTACAATTGTATGGCACTCAATTTTTTTAAGACATATTTATTATCTAATTAAAAAGTAAAAAGTCATTTTGCTTTCAAACATTTAATCTAGTGCTTTTTTGTATACAATATTTTTTGTTTTTCCGTTTGGTGTGTTAATAAATAGATTAGTTGGTTTTCCAACGCAAGAGCATGCCACATAAAGTTGTCCATGTGAGAAACATGGATTTGTTAAGTCTAATCCACACACTTGCAGTGATTGCCCTTGAGATTTGTTTATAGTTATTGCAAATGCGACACGCACAGGAAACTGTAAACGTTAGAATTCAAAAGGCATATCTGTAGGGATCATTGGAATCTGTGGCAAGAGGACTTCTTCTCCCTTAAATTTGCCATTTAAAATTGACGCTTCTATTACATTGGTCATCAGTTTCTTTACTATAAGTCGCGTGCCATTACATAATCGTGGTGGGTTGATATTTCTCAGAAGAATGATGGGCACACTAATTTTAACTTTTAAAATGTGTGGTGGTACACCTGGCAGATCAAGTGAATTTAAGAATTCAGTTGGATAATTTACAGCTTCATTTTGATTCATCACCGTATCTATAGACGCATATGTTGTTTCTTCACCAGGTATTTTGTTTAGGATGCTATTATTTATGACATTGACATCGTTGTTAGTTGCTGCTGATATAGCACGTGCACTAAGCCACTGGTGATTTTCATGATTTTGCACGATATTTGGAAAAACATTTTATATTAATTCGTCTTTGGTTGATGTAAGCTTACAAGTTTGTTGGCAGTGTAATACATTGGGTGGATCTTTTAAATTCCATCCTTCCATTCCCAATGTCTAGCAGTTGTTTAGAGAAAAGTTTGGCGGAATCATCTTTCTGTAGCTGAACTCGCATGTTGGTTTTAAGAGTTAACTTATTAACATGTCGCCATAATACCGATGATTTTATACATGCATTCAATTCATCTGCTGCTGTAGAACATGGTATTACTGGGAGAGTTTGTCGGAAATCACCAGACAATAAAATGATTGCTCCGCCAAAGGGATGTCCATTTCCCCTCAAATCTTGCAATGTGCGATCAAGCGCTTCCAATGCTTTTTTGTGAGCCATTGTGCACTCATCCCAAATGATAAGCTCACATGATTGGAGAACGTTGCCCATTCCAGAATTTTTTGTAATATTGCATGTTGGTGTGTCAGTGGTTT
Organism: Philaenus spumarius; assembly: GCA_018207615.1. NCBI lineage: Eukaryota > Metazoa > Arthropoda > Insecta > Hemiptera > Aphrophoridae > Philaenus > Philaenus spumarius. Next base: position 114,392 of record JAGFPH010003521.1, read on the forward strand.
GCAAATTCAATGGTAGTTTTAATGCTGAATGCGCTGTTCGTCCACCATCCAAAAGTGTTGCAGCAATTCCTGATGATGCAATTGCCAGTGCAATTTTATTCCGTAATCGGATGGTTGCTAAGATGATTGAAATAAGAAAGGTTTTACCTGTACCTCCGGGTGCATCCATGAAGTATAAACCGCCACTTCAATTTTAATTGCTTGCATGATTGTGTCATATATAATTCGTTGCTCAGGAACCAATTTAGGAAGATTGTTTTCAATAAATGTACTCAATTCATTGACATTAAAATTAGTTTCACATTGCCAATCACGGTTATAAGCGCCATTTACCGGTTGATTTGGTGCACTCATTCTAAACTTCACCAATCCTTTGTTAGCGATTGATAAACATATCTTCGATCAAAATCAACGGCTCATTATACACGTCTGGTGTGTATTGCATTTCCGCATTTGTAGCTCGCAAATGATGTAGAATGTCTTCACTCATGCAATCTTTGTACTTTTCCCAAAGATCTTTTGGATTGGATGGGAAACATGTTGTCAGTATTACTGCAAACAAAGTGCGTATTTGCTGTGGTTGAGCTGTAATTGATTCATCAGTGAGCGTTATATCCCAATGGGCATCGTTTTCAAGAAGATTTAACTTCTGGCAAGCTTCTCGATAGGTAGCACACACTTCACCATTTACTGATCTCAGTTCTTGGAATGATGTCGGCACACGTACGTTAACCAATAGTAATTGCAAGTAAAAACATTCTTGATTGTTTGGATGAACTGTATAAAGACGGCCTAACGCGTTGGACACATACACATTTTGATGTCCTTCAACTGGTCGGCCCTGTTTACGACGTTTAAACTTTTTCTCTGTTGCATTCCATGTGTAGTATTTGGGTATTTCTGAGTATAGTAGAGTTCTTGCGAACAAATCATCAGTGCACAATGTAAAGAACGCAGTTAATGTTGTTTGCGATGGTAAAGCAGCTCTCTCTTGTACATTTCCTGGTGTAAAATACACACGCTGTCCATTTTCAAGATGCACTGCCAGATGAACAACTGTTGGATGACGCTCATGAATTAGAAATGAAAAAATACGCCAAACAGCTTCATTGCTACTTATGTAGCGTCCTAATTGATATTGTTCGATTTCAACTATTGGTGCTGTAACTCTAACAGCCATGTAACAGAAATGCTATACGATGAAAAATAAATCAGCAGTTTCCCATAGTGTCTAAAGCACAGAGGTTTGGTCTAAATAAGTAGAATGACGCAAAATAGTTACAGTAGAATCATTTTTAGTAAATAAAAAATAAAGAATAAGCAGACTATAAAAGTAGGTAAAATAAAAGCAGACTATAAAAGTAGGTAAAATAAAAGCAGACTTAAAAAACATATTAATGTATAAACATATGTAACGTGTGAGAACTATGTAAGAAGTCATTTAAATAATTACGGTTGAATTGAACAGTTAATGAGGACAAGCAGTGATTAAACTATAAACACTTTAATTAGGCAAAGACAATCCAAAAGCAACTTAAAAATAATAAACACATGTATAACAAGTCACAACATCAGCGTATATATCGAGATACGGAAGGCTTAGCACAAATGGCCTACGTGCGAAATTGCACGGAACGTTCTGGAAAGAGGTACGTTGAACAACGTTCCAGAAGAGAGAGAGCTCAAGATGGCGTAGCTAACTGTATGCGTAGCTCGTTGCAGGTGGTGGAGAATTTGTGAAAAAATGTAATATTTCTTTAAAAATCGCAATGAATGCTGTACTAAAGTGGAGTAGAGGTGTTTAAGAGTTGGTGAAAACTTAGAAAGCAAAATCTTTCGTATACTTTCTTTAAAAAGTGAACTTGTAAAAAAGTTGCCATGTGATCGGACGAACGCGTTAATAAAATAAAAGTGAAGTGACTATATCGAGTAGAGTCAGTGAAATCCTAGGTACAAATACAATAACAACTGGTATCGTGAGTAATTATGGCCATTATTTTTAAGCTTGGAAGTCTGCATTTTTGAAATCTTACAAAATTTGAGAAATAACTTAACTTAAGCTTTTTACTTATTGCGTCATCTATTCTCAAGCTAGGGCTGACAAACTTTGTATAATTTGTAAATAGTTAATTGATTTGTTTGTTTAATTGTTCTATGATGTTGATATATTTTGTTGTAAATATTCATTTTTTAATTATGCCTGAGTAAACAAATAGTTGTCTTGCCGCAATGTCTTGAATTTCTTTATTCAGCCACGAATTTCCAATTAGCTTGTACTTTAACAGCCAGGTATCCACCCCTGAGGAAATTAAATTAACTTAATAAATATTTTACAGTAATTGATAATTATGGATAGATAGATGCTAATAGAGCATAAATGAAGTTATATGTGGATTATTATAAATACTATGATTACTATTTTTTTTTATTATTATTATGTGAGTTAAGTGAAGGTGATATTAAGGCTTTGAAAGTAAGGTGAATTAAAGTAAGGTGGAGCATAATGTGTAATTCTACGTTGGAGTTAGGGGAGATATATGATGTGGTGAGTTTAGGTAAATGGTGATTTTTATTATGGAAGCAAGGCTATAGGCCTAAGAGGTGTTTTTGATGTATTAAAGGTATTTTATGAGCAACGACTTCTGGTGTTAAGGTGACTAGAATAAATGAGGTGAGGAGAGGTGTTAATAATTGCTGAATAATCCACATATAACATTTTATTTTTGATTTGAACATTTTTTTTATTTTTTGAAAGTTTTACCGAACCCCATTTTTTTTTAACACTTTATACTCATAGATATTTTTTTATTTTTGTAACCATCAGTTGCAGTGCTGATGTATTAGTGACTCCAAAAACGGCCATATCGCTTCCTTTGTTGACATATTTGCAAATGTATTTGATTGATTTCACTGAATGGCAGTATTCGACATTGATATGTGCTTTGAATGTCTTTGACAGTAGTGGTGAATACGGCACAATCCAACGATTGTCGACTTCAATCTCATTGTTGCGCACTTTTAGAGTTATTTATTTACCACCATCTTCCGTTGATCATCAACGATACTGTGGGTATCCATCATTTCCAGTGATAGTTTCAGTGTGTAAATCTCTTGGATAGCGTTTAGTGCATTTTCCATCCTTCATGCAAGGGGAATTGTTGTTAAGCGCACCACATGGCCCATGAATCATGTTTTTGGTGACGACTTCAAATAAGCCTGGATCAATGTCAACATCAGGTATTTCTGCTGAGATGACCTCATCTATTTTATCTGGTGTAATTTTGTTGATTAACCAGATCAAAATGTGGGCATGTGGTAATCCTCTTTTCTGCCATTCAATGGAGTACATCCAACAGCGTGTCTCTCCAAAAACATGTTGTTTAACGATGAAATCCATCATTGATTTTAGTTTTTGTTTGAACACTCGTGCAATGATGTCATGACGATCCGAAGGCGATTGTCCAGGCAACAAAATTTCTTTAATTTCATCCCACGCGTAGGATTGCAGGTGAATGTAATAAACAAATCTGGACGGCCATACGCGCGGACATAAGTCATTGCGTCTTGTGCGTACTCATACATGTGCCGTGGACTTCCTGTGAATGTAGCTGGTAGTATCACCATTTTCCCTACTTCATTAGAATTTACATCATTAGCAATTGCATCACGGAGATGAACATATTCCTCTGATCGTAGTTTGGTTTGGTTCAGTCGAATAAACAACAGTCGTTCGGTCTCAATTTTTGCATACATATCTACAATGTATTGATTACACAACTGCCGACATTTCAAAATGTGATTTTCTGTGTTTTCACGAATCATTAGTTGATAAGAATAGTAGTTCATGGCACTTACTTTCTTATTAATATCCTCTTGTGTTTGTGGGTGTCTCATTTTGATATTGAAGTGATATCCATCTTCTCCCAGTGGAAATAAAATTGGATACTGCAACGCATCATATGATCAATGGGTTTCGGAGACTCTCTGAAGATTGCCATTTCTGCGGTGAAGTACTATGTCATGTGAGTTAAATTCTTCACCAACTATAACGATCGCTACTTCATTAATTGTTAGTGCGTTGTATCGTCTTTCATGTTGGCCAACTGGTGTTTTGTCAGCCATAATGACAACGACGTGATCATCACTTGGCATTCGCTCTAGGGCAGTCTTGAATAGTCGAACTAATTCATTATGTTGATTGAACAAATTTTGTAGCGAAGCAACAATTTCTCGACTTATTCCAATATTGCATCGACAACGTTGATCGACTTGCTCATCAGTTGTTCCCATAAAATATATTTGGAGAAACTTGTGGTCTGAGTCCGGGAGTGGTAGAAGCGATCCGGTATGGTGGTAAATTTGTCCTTGAACTTTAAACGTTGGCATATAATTTTCACGTATAATTCTTGTTGCTCCGAACGATGTCATTTGAAAACTTGAGTTGTATTTGCATATGTTTGTCAAGAAGTGCTTCGACTGGGCAGTATATCCTGATACCAACGTCAACAATGGTTCGGGTGGTAAATTTAATTCTGGCAATTTTACTTTTCCACCTGCGCAGCACATTCCTAATGTTTCATTTTTGAACTTCAAGGCTAGGCAAAATGTGCATAAATTGTCCATTTTTCCAATGACGACACTTCGATGAGCACTATAGTCATAATGCGCATCATGATGGAACGCAGCAAGACACAAATCAGCGTCTAGTGTTCTTCTAGCTCTGAGCATTACGCTCTCGATTGTTTCCTAGTCTTGCTTCTCTTTCCTCATTTGTTTCATTCGCGCGAGCTTGAGCTATCCGTAACCTGTCTCCTTCAATTCTCGCTTTTCATTGTTCATTAGTTTCATTTGCGTGAGCTTGAGCTACCCGTAACCTCTCTCCTTCAATTCTCGCTTCTCGTTCCTCATTAGTTT
>JAGFPH010003521.1:135069-148313 GCA_018207615.1 Philaenus spumarius
CCAACACCGCCAGGATTGGGAACCGAAGACAGAACATCTTGTTTGTTGTAAGTAACAGATTATCAAGTTGCTTTCGAATATAAGAAAATTTTAATAAATTCAAAAATCAATAAATTAAATTAATAAATAAATAAAGTAAATTCAGGGGAAAGTATAACGAAAGTAAAATCATTTTAATAATAATTAACTCACATCTCACAGTGGTAAATATCGACGAAAATTTAATTATAAATATATATTCAATTTATCCATTGTAATTTGTGTTGAAAACGCAGTTGCGTAAGTTTAATATAATAATTTTGTTCAATAAATTGGTTATTTCTTGAAAGAGTTGCTAAAATCATTTATAAAATTAGTACAATACCATAAATCATTCAGTGCTCTAATTATAAGGATTCAGGTGAGGCAAAAGTGTTTTCTGATCATAACAAGTATATCTCCACCGGGGACGACCTCGAGATCGGAGTTAGAAAAAGAGCTAGTGTACTAAAGAGAAAACAAAACAAAAGTTTCTAAAAATTTTAAAATAAGAACTGGAAATTAAAGAAAAACAATTTCCAATTCTTGCCATCGCATCAACCACTCAAAAAGGGTCATACGGGCAGGTACAAGTTGACCGAATTTCAAATAAAATTAACTAAAAGGTAAAAAGGTAAGGAAGTGGGGCCAAAACCCTGTGATTCCGAAAGCGGGGAAAAGTCGGAGAGTGGGTGGTCCGTGGCACTACGCATTATCCCCTTTAATTTGACACACAAATCTTGAAGATCGGTCCAGTAATCACTGAAAACTCAGACTTGCAACTGTGTATTAAATATATTGATAAGTATCAGTTTTTTACATCTTTTTAAAATAGTTTACTTGAGTTTCTTCTCCACTCTTCTTTTTAAATAACTTTGGCAACATAATATCTTTTTGTCCTTTCTATTTCACCAAAATAAAATCACATTCTGTAATTGCATTGGCTTTTTCCCTAAATCATATGTAAGAATTTCATCATTTTAAGTCATAATCTGTATCGGAATCATCAACTCGGACAGAAGTGTTTCATCGGTGCTAGAATCATCAAAGATTATCTGTTTCTGAATATGTCCCCAGGTACATAGTGTTCTGTCCCTCTGTACATCAATGGTGATCACAGTATGTAATGTCCAATAAACACTACAAATAATTACTAAATCTAATAACGAATACATGAAAACAAAAAGAATTTAAACATCTTATAAGTGACATAATAAGTTTTACAATATGCACCGCTTAGCTAAAAAATATTACTTGAAAAAAGTGTAAAATATTTTTGAAAATGAAACTACAGCAAGAAGTTAACAACAGACACACCATTTGCAAAACGAACAGTTTTATAAAGGGAAATGTATATTCCATTCACAAAATAAAAATGCCCTTACTTTCTATTACAGAGAAAATGGGCAGTGTCCCCTGGTACAACCTTCTCCCCTACTCTTTACCTCTGGGGAAACGCTTTAAAAGAGTACCCCGGATACTTTTTCCCATGTCTAGGTTAACATTTCACATTTTTTATTTATTTTATAAATTGTTTTATTTCATGAAATTTATTGTAAACCAGGCCTATTTATTTTTTGGCTTTAAATTCAAAACAAATTCTTTCTAACTTAATTAACTTAAGATATAATAACTTTTATAATGAATCTCTTTTAAATTGTGTCTCTTATCATAAATTGCATCTCCAGTATGGAGACTACGAAAATAGGATGTTTCAAGTGTCATCCTTTCCAGTGACATGTCGTTGTTGGTAAAGAGAATGTCAGGGAAATAAAACTATAATTTCCTCTTGAAAGCCAAAGCTGGTAATCTTTTAAAATTACCTTTGCTAAAAATTGTTTGGTTTCATTCTTCCATTGGTCATGCAATGTTGGAATTAAATTCCGATAAAATTTAGTTCGGCATGGAATCTTAAATTTCGGAGCAACATGGTTCACAAGTTTCTTAAATCCGTAGTTTTCTACAAATTCATATGGTAGCTACAAAGTGCAGATCATTTCTGAAATTAAATTGTATATAGATTTATGCTCATGGCCAGATATATTCATTTAAAGTATATTTAACAAATGTACGTACATTGTATTTATAGAGCCATTCTGCGTTTTTAAACTTTCAGTCTTTTTTTATGGCTTTTTGTTCATTACGTTTGGAAATATTTATTTGTAATTTAGTAAAAATGTTGGGATGACAAGATTTGATGTGTCTGATTAAACGAGACGTACTGCCAAATTTGCTTTGCACGGATTTTTTGCAGTAATTATACTTTGCATTGTCTTTGGAGGTAATCTGAAAATATTCCCTATATTTTATGGAAATTTTGTCTTTTCCTTCATGTTACCAATAGCGGTAGGGCTAGAACGAATACGCAAAAAGTGCATAGCCCACCAGGTTGATGTTTGACAAGGGAGAGACAAGGTTAACCCTTGAGGAAACAAAATTTTGCAGGCAAAAAAAGCGCACAACACCGAAAGTCCCTGCCTCGGCAATTAATACATATACTATAATAAGGGCACTGGCAATGAAGAAAATTCAGCCCATTTTTATTATTTACATAAAACTTACGAGTACCGTAAAAGTGTGTTACTTTGTCCCACTTTTGTACAACTTTTTGTTTTAAATATGATGCTAGGAAAAAACTAGCAATAGAAAGTAAACATTCAAGGTAATTTTTAGAAGTTCAAAACTTCTTCTTAAAGACTGTAATATAAAAAATATTGTATACAACCTTTTTATATATTTATAATTTTTGTTAATTTTGGGCTAAAGTAGCCCTTAGTTTGGGTAACTTTGTCCTACACCAAATATTCCTATTAAAAGGCACTGTTATACACTCTTGGGTGAAAGTAACCTGCTTGTTTTGAGGGAAAATAACTTGCACACTAATAAAAACACACACTTTATTTTTTTAAAAGGTAAACAAAATTTACATATTTACCTAACAAATTTTAAAATCATAATAGACACATAACTAAACGTCAGTTATGGTAAAAGTTTATTTATGTAAAATCTAAGAGGAATCATTTAACCATTAAGTTTTAAAACAATTTTAAATGCTTGGCTGTACAATATTTATAGAAAAAATTCCTCTTTTCAGTAGTTTTGGAGGTTTAATCACTTGCACGATATCACACCATTTGTAAAAAAGCATGTCCTTATCTGACGGCCACTTCCAACCCTTTTTTGTAGACTCCATGCAATCCACAACAGCTCCACTCTCTGAGACATTCATAACCAATCCTGGGAAAAGTTTCTCCTTCCAAGCCACAACTACAAAATTTTCTTCTTCCTAATTATCTTTTAAAGGTTGGGTTTCTCTAACCACAGTCTCCAAGGGGATGTTTTTAGTTATTTCGTCCCCACTACTAGTTCCCGGTGTTGGCTCAGGCTGTGTTTGTTTACAACGCTTTGATGGCTGCATCTCGTACACTTCCTCATCTGAACTGAACACCAAATCACTGTGTCCAGATGACGCAATACTATATGCATCACAATCTTCTTCAGTTGATGAGTCTTGATGTTTTTTCTGTATCCTCTCTCTCTTTTTCTCGCTCTTCTGGTCTTTTTTCTTACATTTTTTCTTTTCTTTGCTAGTTTCTTCTACTTGTGGTTGAACTAAATCTTGCTTAGTGATGCTTTGGCCAGCTGGCACATTTAGTTTCTTCTTTCGATAGGTTCTCGGCTTTACGACATCATTTCTTTTCTTTTCGAGATGAGAAAGAAAAGATTCTCCAACCAAATCTAAGTCAACTGCTGTATTTTTAGATGGTAGGCGTTTTAATATTCCTTCTTTGCTCAGTGGATAGATTCCTGACTTTCTAAATCCAGATATGATGTTGGATGATGTGTTCTCTTCCATTGAGTCCAACGTCTTCTTCAGTAACCTAGGAAACAAGTCTTTCGGCAGGCTTGCTGTGTTCTTTCCACTCTCGGTCTCTTTCCATTCTTCAATTGTTTTCTTCCGTGTGAATTTTAGTGGTCTGAAGTAGGCTACATCTAGTGGCTGTGTTAAGTGGATTGAGTTTGCCGGTAAACAAACAAAGTGAATTTCGTTTTCCTCACATAGACGCAAAACATTAATGCTCAGGTGAGAGCTTAGATTGTCTCCTATGACTAGCTTCTTTCCCTCTCTTTTCTTTAATTCCGGAAGAAGATGTGAAGTAAACCACTCTTCAAATATTGGTAGGTCAATCCACCCATGTCTGGTCCTATTATACCTTGCTCCAGGTGGACCACCTTCTGTCCAGGTGGACCATAAGTGTTCTGCCTTATAAATGATATAAGGCGCAAGAGGCTCTCCAGCAGCATTAGCACAAAACATGACAGTTGTGCTTGATTTTGTCGAATTCATAATGCGCTCGGGATACTTACAACCCCTACGACAAATTATTTTCTTCCTGCCAGGGTGGTCCGTCACGTTTATTTCGTCGTAGTTGTAGATGTTGGTAGGAGGTACCTCATTCACAACTATTTCTAGATTTAAAAAAAATGCATTTATAGTATCTTCAGTCACTGCAGCACAAACCCTTTTAATGTTTGAAGCGAAAATCTTTGTTAACTGGGGATGTCTTGCCAAAAAGGATTTAACCCAATCAGGCCCTGGAATGTTATCTTTAAAACGACTCACAATTTTTCCTTGTCTAGTAAGATACCCTTTAACAATGAAACGTAAATCAAGTTCGTCTATTGGAAAGCCGAATTCACTAAGCTTTTCTGCGTGACTTGCAAACGCTTGTTCTTCGTCTTCACTAAAAGTAGTAGGGTGCCCAGGTGAGGATACGTGCCGGTTCTTTAACTTATTTTTGATAGTGCTTCGACTGATATTAAAGTGTGTTGCCGCCTGTCTTTGAGTCATTTTGCTAGACCTAATAGCTTCCAAGCAGTCGTTAAGTGTAGCATTTGTATAGTCGTGGTATCTTCTACTCCCCGGTTTTCTTATGTAATTTGATAGCATATTGTTGGACCTAGAATAAAAATATAGTATTGGCAACTCATATATTATGTACATCAAACAATGATTTATGTACCTAATTTAGTTTTTTCCTTTTTTAGTTTTATTTTCCAGTGCCAGGGGCTACTTTAGCCCACTTTTTTTGGGACAAAGTTACCCGATATTTTGAAGTTACCAGTACTATATTTGATCTAGGACTATACTTAAACTACTATTATAATTAAACAAAATTCTCTTACATATCCTTATTAGGGATGATATTGGTTACAAAATTCAGTACTTACCACAACTAAAACTCCTATTGTATTCATTGCACAAACGAAAGTTTGAAAGAAACGAAAACACGTGCTTGTAAGTAGGCTGTGAAAAACTCACTGCTGAATCATAGCGGAGATAGCTAGAACTTTTACGAAGTTGGTCTGTCTGTGACACATACAGTCCATGTAACAGAAATATATATATTTAGCAAGTAAATTCCCATAACGTCTAAAACATAGAAGGATGGTCTGGTAGATAAAGAGACGCAAGATTCAATAATAAATATTTATAAATCATGTATACATGTATAAATTCATTTAAGACGCAAAATAATTAAAATTTAATAATTCAGATAAACATAAAATTAAAATTAAGCAGACTGTAAAATAAATAATTGAAAGAGCAGACTTAAATATTTAATAAATAAAAAGACATTAATGAGTAAAAATATATAATGTATATAAAGTGTAAAAAAGTTTATCATAAAACAAAGACAGTGGTGTGGATAGTAAAAAAGAACGATTAAAAGAGTAAGATAAATAGTCACATAACGAACAATTTTAATAATTGGAAGTCATAAAGTTGAAGAAAACCATATGTAAAAACCTATAACATATAAACGTTTATATCAGTGCACAGTGTAAGCTTAAACTTGATCTGGTCGATAGTGAAACTTTGGTTGATCGAAAAGGCTATGTATGGCATCACTAAGAAAGAAGAAATATGGCGTTCAGTTAAGTCGAGTTGGCGTGCCTTGGGAGAGTAATGCCTACAAAAAAGTGGTTTTGTAGTGTAGGATAGAAGAAATGGATGTTTCAAAGTAAACTATTGATAGTGCAGCGTTGGTGTACGCTTCGGCGTAAAAGTTCATCGAGTGGTTACTGAGTAAATTGAATTTGCCTATTTACGACCATGTGGTTTTCATATTTAGTGCGTGTGAGACCTTCTAGTGAAAAAGAGAGTATATCAATTAATATCCTAAAAAATCCTAGGTATAAACTGAGTTTTTCCAAAGATTCTATAGAGTTAAATGGCCATATAATATGATATTTTCAGTCTGCATTTAAAATTTTAAACCTTTTTACATATAATTACATTTTGACTTAGAATTGCGTCTTAGCCTGTTTAACATAATTATAACTTGTATTTTATGTTAATTTCTGATAGTTTGTTGTATTCTATTCATATGATAATGATTAATTTGTTTCTGTATAATTGCTTTATTAAGATGAGTGAGTAAAAGCACAGTTGTTTCGCCACAATGTCTTAGATTTCATTTGTTAACCATGACGCCCATCTAGCGTGTACTTTCGCAGTCAAGAACTCATAACCTGAGAAAATTAAATTGGTAATAAGAATTTTTATAAATAATGATATGCATAATTAAATGATAGGAAAGGCATAGAGATACCTTATATGTGGAATGTTAAGTTTTTTTTAAGAATTAAAGTGAAGGAGGTTTTTAAGGTGAAATGTGGATTTGTAAGTTGAAGCTAAGGTGAGTTGTATAGTGAATAATTTTTATAGTGGAGGTTAAGGAGAGAGAGGTATTTTTTGTAATTGAAGTTCAAGTGAGAGAGGAGTACTAAAGGTAAATAAGAGTAATGAAGTGTAGGTGAGTAATAATCCACATATATCGTTTTTTATCAGTTTGAACATTTTTTTTATTTTTTCGTTGCAAGTTTTTCGACGACCACATTTTTTTTTAACAGTTACACTCAAATTACATTTTTTTTATAACGCTTTACGTTATATGTCTAGCCAGTGCTGTGGCCTAGCAGAATCGCGGGTTACTACATAAATCTGAGCGAATCCGCTTCCAGCACACATCACGCTATACTTTTTTCGGTTTGGGACAAATTTACACCATAGGGCTAAAGTAACCCACTTTTACGGTAGTGGAACTGACTCAAACCACAGTAGTTTTAATTTACAGTAGTTTTAAATTTAAATAATATAACCTATGAGATGGCCTCAATTGCTTTTGCACTGACATCCACAGTAAGTTTCACCAATATTTCTGGATCAAAGTGAGCCAGAACTGGTTTTGAGATTAACCCTAGCCGCTTTTGACTGCTCAATTGAGCTGTCATAGCGCTTGGCCTAGGTCTCACACTACTCAATTGACAACTCTACTTTTTATTGAATATTTCACCCACTAAAAATCATCTAATAGCAAATAATACAAAAACCTTTGGAAAGGAAATGATTTTAATTTTAATTTTTGTATTTCATATTTTTTTCTAAAACATATGTAATCATAGTTGTTTTAAAATTTTAGTTTTCTGTAAAGGTATTGCCACGCATGAATACACAAAGAAATTATTTATATTCAACTTTGTTACTTCTCTAAAGCTCAATATCGCTTGACAGAAATATTTTGGCAATAATATAGAGATACCTTTGGATTCGTCAAAATTATAATTTTCTAAAACTGCCTCCAATCATATGTCACTTTTATAGTTTTGAAAATATAAATTTGTCTGTAAACCCTTGCAATATGGCAGTTTTCAACCAATAATACAGCACTTTTTGCATTCGAGATATCTCTTACAAAACAAAATGTTTGTATAGATAAGTTTATATCTATTTTTAGACCAAAGTTCAGAAGTTCAGAAGTGCTGAAAAATACTGACAAGTGGGAAATTCAAACCTCGATTTTCTCATGCTCTCGAAGTGGCAGTTGCAATGGCTTTTAACACGGTACCTCTGTGTCTTGTAAAACTCCTTGCGTCTTTCCCAATACCATCATCTGAAGCATGATAAAGAACGTCCAATGGTGAAGGATGATCATTTAAGCCACCATGTATGCTTAGTTGGGAATAGGTTTTCCAAGCTGTCCTGGTTTAATCTGTGAGTCAAGAAATATCGCACATTATGTTGTAAGTGGTCTTTATGTCTTGATGCAAATCTTGTAAAGATATTATAGAAATGTTACATCCCTTTTGAAATATTTTGAATATTTTTTCCCACAGCGCTGCTGCATTGTTGTCATAACTTCTTTCATTTTGTTAAATATCTTATTTTGTTCTTCCAAGTCTTGGCTATATCCTTTCTGAAAAGTTTGTCCTTATTGTTGTGAATTGTATGAGTTTATAAGGTCATACCAGTTATTTACTAGTTCAATGAATTCATAGTATTTACAGCTTTGTTTTCATTAGGAAAATCTAATTTCAATGCTATTGCAGTTGAATGAGACAGTAATTGACTTGCTTTTCTCACGTTTTGAAGTTGTGTTTTTTCAACAGTTACATGATTTTCTGTACATTTCAAGCACGTTTTTAAGTCTTCCTTTTCTTCTAGTTTAATCAAAGCTGCAATAGGTTCTTTGCTTATAATCTGGCCTGCAGCAATTTCAAACCCTGTATCCAACAACCCGTTGTGAATCAGTTTTAGTACATGTGGTGGATCAACGAATACATACCTTTCTATCATCGGATGAAGTGAAATGAATGTTTTCTATTGGTATCCCAACTCCTTCCACATATCCATATTGCCACCACCCATGTCACTGACGCATACTTTCACAATATACCCTATTTCACTTAACTTACTTATGACTGAATTAAAAATATCCTTAGTGATTTGCGTATCAAAAGTTACGTAGACAGGCAATTCGCAAATAAGCCAAGAGCTAAAATTACTTCCCAAAGATATTCCATCTTAGAAGGGGCCAGTTGGTACGGCTGACTCTTTACTGGGATGTCATCCTTGAGCCGAATGACATATTCAATGAGTTTAGTAGTCCTAACCTTTTGGTAAGGACGTCTGAAAAATCTCAAATTTTTTTTCGAAATTGAATCCTTGTCCTTTTGTTTCAGGTGCCCTAAAGGGTCTGGAGATATGGGAGTAGCAGTGGCGGAAGAAACAACTTGTGAAATTTGCCCATTACCTAAATTGTTTAGACTGAAAACCAGTGACCTATTAAATTTAAAGTAGTACCTTTTCTCGGAGAGGTCCAATACCAGCAAACTCTTGACGATGAAATCCTATCAGAGGTCATGACAACCTGGGCGCCACCAGGAAATTTAGATTCCAACTGCAATGCTCCATTTTTAATAAACTAGGTTACGTACCTTGCATACCGTCAACAGTTCTGTCCTTTAATTGACGACGACCGGTTTCGGAAGCTTACGCTTCCATTGTCAAGTCATAAGAAATAAAAACACACCTAACACTAAATAAAATAACACATGTCTAACGTCAATAAATAAAAACATAAAACACACTCCATTTTTAGATGGACAACACAAGAAATTGAAATAGGCAACTTTCTTTTAAGGCCGTGACGCAATCAGCCTTTATCTCAGTTGTAGACTTTATGGAATTAGTGTTTTTAAGTTTTTCAAAAATGTCGTTAGACATAATGCATCGTACTGAACCGGAGTCCAGAAGGGCATTGACTTATAGTTTGTCAAAACTCACTTCCACAAGAAGCAAAAACCGACCCGTCAAACCCGCAGACTTGAGAAAATTGTTTTGTTTTTTACACTTGGAAATTTTCGACTTGGGAATAGACTTTACCACGCTTATTCCTTGATAGGAAGGAAATGCACCCCCAGATGTAGTGACCAGGCCTTTCGCAAAAATAACAGATAGGAGTTTAACTCGGCTTTACAGTCTATATTAGAATCTACCTCACGGCTGTACGACACGATATTTAAATTTTGACGGGCTTGCCAAAATGCTTTGTAACTAAAGTACAACCTCGTTTATCCGGACTAATTGGGACCGGACATGATCCGGTAAATCGAAAATCCAGTAATCCGGAAATATAGAAAGAAAAATAAAACAAAATGTTAAATGATAACTTACCATTTATTTATTTTCTTTTGGTCACACAATATTTACACATTTATTCAATTTACACGATAACTGTACTGTAAATCACACAAAAAATAAATATTTACACACGCTTATAATTTATACAAGGTTAATTTTGTGTGACGTTTCAATGCGGCACGATCACGTAAACGTTTCATCGTCATTAGTTCAGCTGGCGTTGTGTCTTGCTGTTGCTCTAAGTACGCCATGATGTTGTCCAGCTGTGACGTTGCGTCTGCGTGCGTCATCTCCGGCCATGCCCTGTCTCCCTCTTCCTCGCTCTCGCTGTCTTCTGCTCCCTGCGTAGATGTACACGCTACAATTATTTCATCATCTGTCATGACACTATAACCTCCTTCGTTGTTGTCTGTTAACCAATCATTGACGTCGTTAATATCAACATTAGAACATCCGTCAATTCTTGAAAACATGCCTAATAATTGTTCTGTAGTGACTGTGGTTTCATTTGATTCAATTATTTGTGGAGTGGTAGGGTTCATTTCTTCAATTATATTGGATAATGTTTTTCCAAGACTTTTGAAGAGCACTTTTTGAAACATGAACTAAGCGTCTGCGATCATGTAAATCACGTCTTTGATATTTATAGATTTTAACAAATCAATCACACTTTGTTCGCCTTCTGCTTCAATTAATTTGCTCAAAAGTTCCTTGCGATAAACACGCTTGATACTTTTTAACACACCCTGATCCATTAGGTTGCAAAATTGGAGTCACATTTGGGGGGAGAAATTTAACTTTAATATCCCCACTGATGAGATCTTCTTCTGCAGGATGAGATGGCGCATTGTCAAGAAACAAAATCGCTTTTTCTGGCAGTTTTTCTTCTTCGAGAAATTTTTTTACTTCTGGAACGAAATTATAAAAAAAACCCATTAAAAAAAAAAACTGTCCATCCATGCACTTTTTTGATTTAGGTAAACCACAGGCAAGGATGCTCGATTTACATTTTTAAGTGCTCGAGGATTTTTTGACTTGCCAATTATTACTAGTGGAATTTTGTGGTTTCCAGAAGCATTGCTACAAGCCACAGCAGTTGCTACCATGCTCTTTTTGTAGCCCTTAGCTGCCTCATCAGTTTTACAAGCCAAGGTTTTGCTCGGTAAAACATGGTAAAACAGTCCTGTTTCGTCCGCATTGTAAATTTTGTCCGGTGAAAGTTTTTCAGAAGAAATAATTCGTTCAAATTTTTCTTTCACCAGTCACGGATAATTGTCTAATGCCATGTCGATTTTTGAACTGTTCTAGCCATCCTTGGCTAGCTGTAAAATTTGGATCTGGATTTGGTAATTTTTTGTTTAGGTTTGCCGCTTTTTCAGCCAAAATCGGTTCAGAAATCGGAACACCACGTTCTCACTGAGCACTAAACCACATAAATAATGCCTCGTCCAATGATTTGATAGTCCCTCTACTCTCTAAACTGTCTTTAGCTATCATTTTAAAGCAAAAGTCTTCAATATTTTTCCGATTTTTTTTCCAATCTGACACAGTTGATGTCCCCACGCCGAGTTCTGAAGCAATTTTATTTAAAGGTTCACCCCTGTCTATTCGATTCAATGCATCGAACTTTTGGGCCATTGTAAGCACATTTCGTTTTCATTTTGATGCCATTTCCACGCACACACGAATATTATATATTGACGAGTCCTGAACCGTATCCGATCACAATGTAAACGAACTAAACACAGAACAGAACGATAACAAAATGATGTCTTCCAGACGCAAGCATTTGACAGACTACCCGCTGGCATAGACAATAGACAAGGCCACTGTCGCCCAGCGCCGAGGTGGGGGGATTGTGGTGCAGAGTAGGGATGACCTTCGATAGCCGATGTTTTCATGTCGATGATCGATGTTTTCTACATCGATGGGAAACAACCGATGTTTCTCTCTACCAGCGATGTTTTAATTTACATTATTTTTATGCATTCATTTTGATAAATTAAATAAATACATGAAAGAAGTATTTAATGACTTGTCCTACGACGAATATCGAAAAACAATGCTAGTTTGAATCTTAAAACTAATTGTTGGTAGTGTGCATCACCATTCACCACCACCCTATACTACGAAGGTTTGTGACACCAACAAACAAAAATCGCTAATGTTCACTATGGTGAGTGAACACCAGTTACAATGGCCGTTTTTTAAAGGACGCCATACCTTGAAATCACCAGACATGACCAAACATTGCTATCTCACTGACCCGCAACGGTGATGCATTGAATCATGCCTGCTTACAACCTGTTTCTATGAACATATTCTTATAATTAGAATGTCTTTCACATATCATAAATATATTTATCTCACATAACAATCTACGCTACCAGAATTAAAAACTAACACTAGATAACACTATCACAGCTATACCTTCCCAACCTAACATTTCGTACCATAAATTAGACTGAAATTGACTGCCATGATCACTAAGAACGACCTTTGGTTTTCCCACTTCTGTTAAATAATTTTGAGTTATTTTCTCAGCTAAAACCTTATTAGTGATTGCCCGTTTGATAGGAAATAACTTTACAAATTTTAAAAAGACATCCAACACTACAAAAATATACTTTACGCCTCCTCTCCCTACGGTCAATTCTCCAAACAAATCCACCGCGATCAAATCTAAACTTTTTTCTGGTATTATGTTAACCATTCTCCCTTCCTGCTTTTTTGTCCCAATTTTACTTTTTTGACAAAGTTCACAACCCCTTAATTTTAATTTAATAATTTTTTTCAAGTTACGGAAAAGCAAAAGTTTCTCTTAAGATACGATAGCATTTGCTACTGCCTATGTGACCATATCTTTCATGACAATCACCTATTATATCATTTAACATGTTTTTTGGTAGGTTAATCTTATAACTATCTAATTCATTGTATCTTTAAAATAACACATCTTTGTGAATTATAAAAAATTTCTTTAATCTACTGTAATTTAAATCTTTATCATTTAACTGTTCTATTATCTTTTTACATCTCAAATCTTTCTGTTGTTCAAAAATTAAATTTCTAAATGTGTTTCTTATTGCTTTATCTTTAAATTTCCATTCTTTAATTAACTTATTATTATAAATTTTTAGCACACCTTCTTCGTTTTTCCTAATTACTTCACTATGACTAATTCTAGACAATGGGTGGTGTGAATAAAACGTAGTCTGATGCTAATACTCCATGGTTT
>JAGFPH010003522.1:0-11419 GCA_018207615.1 Philaenus spumarius
ATTTATTCATGTACCAGTATCGATAGTAGTGTATTGCGTCTATTAATGTTACTGGATGATTTGATATCAGCTGTTCCAATTAATTTAGTGAACCTAAACAATGTATTGTTGCTATGTAATGTTTGGGGCTATTCTCGGTTAAAAGCGATAATATAAGGACAGAATAAAACAGGGAAAACAAGATAAACTTTTCCTTAAAAATCAATGCCTATAAATTCTTAGAATTAAGGAAGGTATTTATTTTTATCGCTATCTTGATTTTAAAATCACCTTATCTCAATAATTTAGTTAGTGCTGTAAACGTAAACTATATTGTCATTGTACTTCAGGAATATTACTGAGAAACGATAGGTTATTTTGAAAAAAACAAATTTGTTATTAATATTATTAATCACAGTGTGATGAAAAGTATCGTTCATCACACGGGCCAAATGTGGCTTTTCGATCCTCGTTCATTTTCCGACCTCGGCTTCGCCTTGGTAGTTATACTTGAACTCCTATCGAAAAGCGTCACTTTCGGTCCTAGTGCTGAAATATACTACAGTAAAACACCAACTATCCGAACTCCAACCATCCGAATCGCTTTCAGAATTTCAGAAAAAAAAAATAAGACGGGAACGTACTGCGATTTGTAAAATAACGATTCTGTCTACGCGCGCTATTGCACATAGGCTCAAAATTGGCGTGCGAAGCACGCATGCATTGAGTGTTGAAAATACTCCCAATATGCGGGTTCGCGTGCGAAACACACAATGCACTGTGTATTTGAAATACTCCCAATACGGGGATTGGCGTGCGAAGCAAGTAATGTTCTGTGTATTGAAAATACTACCAACATGGGGTTTGGCGTGCGAAGCACGCAATGCACTGTGTATTTGAAATACTCCCAATACGGGTGTTGGCGTGCGAAACACGCAATGCTCTCTGTATTGAAAATACCATCAATATGGGGGTTGGCGTGCGAAGCACGTAATGCATTGTGTATTGAAGATACTCCTAGCATGGGTGTTGGCGTGCGAAGCACTCAATGAATTGTGTATTGAAGATACTTTCAATACGGGGATTGGCGTGCGAAGCACGCAATGCACTGTGCGTCGGCCGCTTCTCATAGTGTTCCGTGTCAAGCTCACTTGTGCGTCCTTAGCAGTGAACGTTAAAGTTATAAAACGTTTATACGCCACCGTAGTATGTGCGGATAGTTTACTCCAGTCGCGTAAACGCGAAGCCAATCCGGAAAAGGTTAAAATAGAGCCTTTTATCGGGAAAAATCCAACTATCCGAATTTTTCATTATCCAAATGGGGCCCATTCCCAAATGATTTGGATAACTGGAGTTCTGCTGTATTTTGTATTAAATTGTAGGACTAAATATTACGCCAGCAAACCAAAGATTTTTCAAAATCAGACAATACAAGGATAAGTTTGATGTACCGAGTTTTATGAAACATTTGACTCATTTTAACCCACAATTACTTTCCAATTTCGTACGTGTTGCTATATTTACAATTTATACCCAACATTTTAAAGGACGTGATACTATCAGTTACAAGTTACGTCAGATGTTATAATATTTCCTTAAAGCTAGACAAGCTGAGAAGTTATTAATGTGTCATTTACTCCCGGGTTTTACTCAAAGGGAGCTGTCAGCTGCACAATGCCCCGAGATACCTCATACTGACGTGGGCTCTTTACTTGTTTCAAAAATGTATAACAAAAGGTTCAACTCATTTCTACTGAAAATTCACAACAAAATTCATTTCCAGAAGTTTGAAGTATTACACGTTACATCTCCGCCAAATTAGGCATGTCCAGTAAGTACACTGTAACGCATTTTATTGTGTGATCTTTACTATCAGGATCACGATCTTAATCACGGTTGCATTACAAAAACTAATGGATTTGAATTTTACTTTGTAAATCTGTATCGTATTATGTTATTAGCGAAGTTCCACAGGAAAGATGAGCTATGCAGTGACTCTTAAGCCTCGGCTACGATACGAGCGGTGAGCGGTGAGCGGCGGGCGGTGGGCGGCGAGCGTTACTAGCAAAATTCCTGAGCGGCGGATGTGGCTACGATACAAGCGGCAACTTTCTCACACTCGTCTCAGTCAACGAGATGATGTCACATGAGGAGCTAGTGCTGACGGAAATCCTTAGTGAGAGACCCCTTTTGTATCGTTTAACCGTACTATATCTTTAACCGTAGACTTTTTGTCCAGAAATTCAGGTGTAATACGTATTATTCAGGTAGAGAGTATTTAAAAATATAATTATACTTTCTGTGAAAATAACAATGTTAAACAGTCCCACAACAGAAAGTTTAAATCCTTTATGAGGTTTAAAAAATAAATAAACTCTTGAACAGAATGCCAAATTCCAAAATTATAACCGCACAATTTAGAATCTTTTTTGTTTACAGTCGGATTTTCTTGAAATTGGGATTTTAACATAAATTCAGGTGTAACCCGGGGTAGGAGTAATTTGAAAATATATGCTTCCTGTAAAAATAACAATCGTAAGTAGTCCCATAACAGAAAGTTTTAATCCATTGGTGTTGTTTAATCCATAATTCATGGTATTTAAAGAATAAATAAACCCTTGAACCGAATACAAAATTCCGAAAGTATACTCGCAAAAATTAGTATCTTTTTGTTTACCGTCGGATTTTCTTGAAATTTGGACTTTAACATAAATTCAGGTATAACCCGGGGAGGGAGTAATTTTAAAATATATGCTTCCTGTGAAAATAACAATGGTAAGAAGTCCCATAACAGAAAGTTTTAATCCATTGGTGTTGTTTATTCCATAATTCATGGTGTTTAAAGAATAAATAAATCGTTGAACCGAATACAAAATTCCGAAAGTATACTCGCAAAAATTAGCATCTTTTTTGTTTACCGTCGGATTTTCTTGAAGTTTTGTATATAAGTGGTCGTTAGTATGCCATGAACGTATACGTATCAAAAATACTTAATTTTGCCTTTTTAACCAATGTCATATGTTTGTTGAAAGTAAAGAAACCCATGAGCGTCGGGCGGCAGTCGAAAAATTATCTAACTGATTTGATCATGAGCGGCACTCTGGAGCGAGAGTTAGGTCAACGCACATCCGCCGCTTGTATCGTAGCCAGCCAACCGTGTTTAACAAGGAAACTCCGTCAGTTAGATAATTTTCGTGCACCGCTTGCACCTGCTACTGCCGCCTGCCGCCCACCGCTCACCGCTCGTATCGTAGCCGAGGCTTTATGGTGAGACTTAATGAGTCGGGAGTGGCCAATGAGCACCGGCCATGGTTCCAGAACAAGTTTTGTGGAGTTTCATTAAAAATTGTATTGTGTCATATGTGTTCCCACAATAACGTCCGATTTGGCACACACGTTGGTTTTCCAAGTTGCAAGGATGAGTTAGTTAGCCAAAAGATCCAACAACCGGAAGCACGTATTTAGTCCAGAAATTATGTGATTTTCCGAAAAAAAGAAGCTTTTTTGAGGGTTTGTCTAAATAAATACACGTAGGTTATTATTATGCAAATTTTGGTTTTTTACACGACCTTATAGCATGTCTGGTTTCCCCAAAATCAATCAAAACGTAAAATGCCATAAAAGTACCCCGGTATCATTTACCTCCGCTGCGAAGAAAACGAATCAGTATATACTGCAAGGTAGAGGTGCGCACGCGCAAAGCTAGTTTTTCATCTCCGAGCAAAACGAGGCAGGGCCGGAGGCTGACGTGCAAACAAAGACTAATATATTTTGTACATCTTTTCAACGCCTTCACGAGTATACCAATTTAAATAATTCGACCGCGCAGCTGAATCGCTGACGTGAGTTGAGCAAATTTCCAAAATTAAGTTTGTAGGTCTATGTTTTAGGGTTTCAACCGACAATTTGGGAAATAGGTCTGTTTCACGATGGTGCTTCAATACACGCTAACCCCCGTATCGGGAGTATCTTCAACACACAAAGCATTGTGTGCTTCGCATGCCAACCCCCGATTTGGGAGTATCTTCAATACACAATTAATTGCGTGCTTCGCACGCCAATTCCACGGTAGAATCCACCACATTTCTTTGAACCGGGTGCTTCTATGCTATTTTACGTTTTTATCGATTTTGGGGCAACCAAGCGAGCTATAAGGTCGCGTAAAAAAACAAAATGTGCAGAGTAACATTCTGCATTTATATGTTAAATAACCTTTTAAAAACATTCATTTTCGTAGGAAAATATCAAAAAAATAGTTACTTCCTGTCAAAAACCATGCTTCCGATTGTTGGATTTTTTTTGCTAACGAACTCGTCCAAGCGACGTAGACAACCAACATGTGTACCAAATTTGAACTAAATCGGACTTAAAATGCGGCCGCTAGAGTGCGAACACTTATATACATATATATATATATATACACACAATCCAAAACGTGTTCTGAGGATCATGATCGGTGCTCATTTGCTACTCCCGACCTTGGGTCTTAGCATAAGGACCACTGCAATAGCTCATTTTTCCTATGGAAATTCGCTAATAATTGGTTGAGACCCTTCAACTAATAGCCCAGTCGGTATAGGTTAAAACTACCAGTAATTTGCAATATGGCTGATTTTTTTTTATAAGTACTTAAAGTATGTACATTAACATAAAAAAAAGTTTACCAGTATATCGATTTCCCTAAGTCGAACAAAAATCGATTATTATTTTTTTTTCGATTATCCTTAATATTTTGAGCTATGATGAATATAGAGAAAAATAAAAAATACCACCGTGTAGGGGAGGAATTTTTCAATAAAAAAGGTCATATGTATTTATTTCGTCCGAGCAATGGTTTGTCTGGAAAAATTCGATAATGCAGGTATGTATTTTGCAGCAGGGGAAATCACTAAAAGGGGACATCTTATTCATATATGAAGCGTTGGGTCATTCTAAATTGGCCGAATTTTAATATATCGAATTGAAACTTGACATAGGAGTTAAAATATATATTTTAAACATTTATGCTGAATCTCAGCTTGTTATCAAAACGCTTGAGTTGATCAGCTGCAGATTAGTCATTTTTGAAAATATAGTTTTTAAAATAAGTATAGCAAAAAACAATTGTATACCAATTTTTAAATCGATATGTTAAAAAATGTTGAAAATGGAGTTGTTGAATCCAAAAGTGTTATAGTTAAAACGAGATAGGTAAAACAGAAGACTATTTTCAAGCGCCTTGTTTTTAAAAATAACAAGAAAAAAATCGTTCATACTTACTAAGAATATTTATACTGGTGTACTCAACTTGTAAAACAAATTTGATGTTGATATTCCAAAAAGTTTCTAAACTGGAGCTGTTTAAAATGAATTGGTGGATCCGGTACTCCTAAAATCGATAATCGAAATCGACTCCTAGATCGGGTCATTTTCAAGATAACAAGCTGAGACTCAGCATAAATGTTTAAAATATATATTTTAACTCCTATACCAAGTTTCAATTCGATATATTAAAATTCGGCCAATTTAGAATGAGCCAACTCTTCATATATGAATAAGATGTCCCCTTTTAGTGATTTCACCTGCTGCAAAATACATACCTGCATTATCGAATTTTTTCCAGACAAACCATTGCTCGGACGAAATAAATACATATGACCTTTTTTATTGAAAAATACCTCCTCTACATGGTGGTATTTTTTATTTTTCTCTATCTTCATCCCAGCTCAAAATATTAAGGATAATCGAAAATAAATGATAATCGATTTTTTTTCGACTTTGGGAAATCGATAGACTGGTAAACTTTTTTTATGTTAATCTACATACTTGAATGTACTTATAAAAAAAATCAGCCGTATTGTAAATTACTGGAACTTTTGGTCTAAAATTACCTCTACCGACTGGCCTATAATATAAACTTCATTTTGGAAATTCGCTCAACTCACGTCAGAGGTTCGGCTGCGTGATCGAATTATTTGTACCGTTAAGATAAAAGCGAAGAAGCGATGGTCTTTCGTCTAAATAAGCAATAAGTGGGAAAATTCGAGATGGAAGTACAGACGACAATTTGTTCGTAATTCATTAAGGGATCCGAAGGTACTTGTCTTGTTTTTCTCTTTCAATTAGGACGTAATAATTGGTTTAAATTTATCGCTCAAGAAGTGAGACAAACTTGAGAAAAAGTCACAAAAGGAAAATTAAATTAAAAGTTTTAATTTGTAACAGTCGCATCAAATGTAAATATCACACAATTATATTTAAAAAGTATTTTGAAATGATTATTTGTTTTGATTGCTTTATATTAGTAAGCCCCTGAAAATCACAGGCAGATTAATTAGACACACATCGTTTAAACAAATACTATGTAAAATATGCTGAGGTGGATTTTTAACTCGGTAAATGTGTACAATTATAAGGATTACTAACTGTAGGCCTACCTGTTAAAATATTTTATTTGCATAGTGTATTATTATATATTAGGAAATAAAAAAAAATAATAATAACGTATTGACATAATATATGAAATAGTTTAAATCACATATTTTATTTCTCAAGGCCATTTTTTTGTCGGTACGCCATAACTTCCTTAATACATCATCAAATTACATGAATGAGGCATCATTTTAAAGCTTTCCTTAATTGTTACACCGGAAAAATATACAAAATAGAATTATACGAAAAAAAAGAAATAAAGAATCCGAAAGTAACAGTGATGTAAGTTGTAGGGATATTTTCCTGGCGTTGGCAACACTGATGATAACAATACCCCAGCTGGAGAGCTGCCGTAACGCCACTACATTGTTATTTTTAATTAATTGTAAGCGTGGTTACACCTTTTACTTTAATTAAGTGGGATTTAAGTAAGTTAAAATGCGAATGCTTCGCACGAGTCAGCTAGTATTACAAAATAGTCAAAAGTAAAATATAGATATGATTTTATAAAACTGTAGGCCTATTTGTACAACCTATTTGGGGGAACCAAGCGAGCTAAAAGGCCGTGTAAAGAAATCGAAATGTGCAGAATAATATCATATACTTATTATTGTAGATAAACCCCCGAAAAGTTTCATTCGTGCACAAAAAATCTAAAAAAATAGTTACTGCTTGTTAAAAAACGTACTTCCGGGTTTTGGATTTTTTAGGCAAACGGACTAGTCCGAGCGACTTAGACAACCAACGTGTATGGACCAAATTTGATTTAAAATACAGCCGTTGGATTGCGAACACCAATTTGGGTAACAATTTTAATGACACCCCAATACGTGTTCTGGGTACCATGATCGGTGCTCATTTACTACTCCCGACCGTACATAAGGGTCATTGTAATAGCTTTTCTTTCTAATGTAAATCGCTAATAATTCGATCAAACATCTGAACTGTTTACGTGACTTGAACGAATTTCCAAAATTAATTTTATATGTGTTAGGGTTTCAACCAACTATTTGGGAAATTGGTCTACTCACGAAAGCGCTGGTTAGCTGGCTGCGTTTACGAAATAGGCTATATTAGTATAATTCGTTTGCACCTCAGCCTTTAGCAACAGCTCAAGCGCAGCTTCGTCCCCCTAGCAGCGGAAAAACCACCGCGAGTTAGCACCCTGACCTTGCTGCCTCGAATTATGGACTGTTTCGCTTCGCTCTCATCGGACAAACTAACTTCCCAAGTCAAGCTGCAGCGTTTATAGCAATGAATAAAATAATTAAACAATTACCGAATATAAGTTTGGCGCTGTTGAAAACCCTATTTAATTCTCTAGTAAAATCGGTATATTTGTATGAAGGGGGGGATGTGGGGTTGCAAAACCAATGTTAGGGAGCTCGAAACTATCCAAAATGAGTTTTCTAAGGCGGTAATGAATGTGCCCAGAAGCGCTGCGAACTGTGCCGCGAGATGGGATTTAGGCATTCTTCCGGTTCAGGCTGATTTATTGAGTACAACAGATATGTTTTCAATATCAAATTGAGCTAAATAGCACCTGTTGGGTAGGGAAATTAGAGAGAAGGTTGGGGGAAGTAGGACTTGAATGGGTAGTACAAAATTCTAACTTGAAATCAAGACACTTGAAAATAAACGGTATCAGTTACTGTAGTAAAAATAATATTGTTTTTAATCATTTTATTTACTACTTTTTAGAACAAAACAAAAAAATAATATTCTACCTTCGTCAATCGTATAAAAAAATTATTGTCCCAGGCGGGATTCGATCGCGCGACCTTTGAATTACTGGCCGTGCTCGCTACCGTGGTGCTACCCCGTGCGGCCGCTGCCGCGATGCTAGATTGACAACACAAACTTGTTTATTTTTAAACATTTCCCCATAATTATAAAACGCCGAAGTTTTGATAAAAGCGGGTGGTGTCATTTTGTTTGGTATCTTAAGCACTATAAATACTGAAAATTTGATCAAAATCGATAGAGCCATTTTTGAGAAATTTGCATTTTGTCGTTTTTTATGAGTTTTTAGGGGTAAATTACCCTTAAAAATTGAAAATTCCAAAAAATGAAAAAAACGCCTGGAGATATTAGGGTTTAGTACCTACATACCAAATTTCATGAAAATCGGACCAATAGTGTCCTCTCTGGTCGTGTATACATACAGACAGACTGACAGACAGACACCACTCTAAAAAACACTTTTTTGGGTTCAGGGAGCACCAAAACAAAAAATTCCACTAAAAATATTTTTGGGTTCAGGGAGCACCAACACAGATAATTGCACTAAACAATTTTTTGGGGTTCTGGGAGCACCAAAACAGATAATTCAACTGAAAATTCAAATTCAAACATTTTTACGAAAACAATACTTTCTCCAAATACTATGTATAGGGTGAAGAAAGTAAAACAGATTAAAAGTAAATTTACTAATAGAGTGACACAAACTTTGGCACCTCAAATGTGGGAGAAATCTTCATTGAGCAATTTTATAAGACTGATGGGAGATTTTGGGAGGGCAAAGTATATGAATATGTGGGGAAATAGGGTGAGAGGGGTAATAGCTTGGTGGAGGATGGGGGAAATGAAGGGCATGAAATAGGGTTACAGAAGGAAAAGCTTGATGGCTATGTGGGGGTAATGTTTCGTCCACACATTTGTTATTAAATTGCCAAGCAGAAGAAATGACAATCAGGTCATAAAGGACGTTGGGTTGTTTGTGGCAATAATTAGGGACGAATGGAATGTGGTAGGTAAATAATGCTAATTAGTATCGGTGAGGTTTTGGGCTGGAGATATTTTCGTTTGTAGGGAGTTTATTATTTATAAAATTATTTGAATTAATTAATATTTATATAATTTATTTATAAAACTATTGTTATATGATGAACTATGGTATATTTATGTGCGATTAGATATGTATATTTAATAAGTTAATTTTATTTGTGCAATTATTGTTATTGTAAATTCTGTAAAGTGAATGGAAGATGTAGTTATAGCTAGTTATTTATTCGTTATTTGAGAATTTTTGTAAAAGAATATTTGGTTAAATGGCTGGAAAGCCGAGCCACGAATTGTTTTTGTAACGGAAGAAGGTGAAATAAACCTTATTCTATATAATATCAACTAACCTCTAGAGATTGCATCAAGGCCGCCGGCCTCAGATCAGAAGCTGACCCCACGGTATGATCCCTCACGTGGATTTGAACCGGGTAATTTTATGGTATTTTAGGTTTTTATCGATTTTGGGGGAACCAGACGGACTATAAGGTCATGTAAAATATAAAAATGTGCAGAACAATTTCCTACTAGAATTACTTTTTTTAAATAAAACTACAAACAAGTTTCACTCTGGTTTGACAAACCTCAAAAAATGATTACTGCCGGTAATTTGATTTGTTGGCTAGCGAACTCGTCCACAAGTTGTTGGAGCAAGTTAGAAAACCAACGTGCGTACCGAATTTTGAATAAATCGGAGATAAACTGTGGCAGTTAGAGTTTGAACACACAAACGCACACTCCCACACACCCTAATGTCAATGTAAAGCGTGTTCTGCGTACCATGATCGATGCTCATTGACCACTCCCGCCTTAGGGAAATACGCTAGTAAATAATGTATTCTATGGGAGGTTTAAAGTAATTATTCGTATAATTAAATCAATGTATTAATTTAGTTAAATAATTATTCTTTAATTTCAGGTTGAACAAAAGGCTCTAATTATTTAACACTACATATATTAATAATTATATTAAAATATTTAAAAAAAACATCTATTACTATATAGCTTTTGTATTCATATGTATGACTAATAAATGTATGTATGTTATTAATTAAATCGTTCCAGTGTGTAGTATGAATAAACGTATAATTTGATAAAATAATTGAATTTTATCAATATCGCTGTCCATTGTTTTAGCGTATTCAATAATTCTGTCTAAAAATAGTTCAGTCAATACACGGGTGAAAAGGGATGCAACCCTGCATTTGATCAGGTAGTTAGAGAGTGAAAAACTCGAGTTTTCGTCATCCCCATTACTCTGCGTTTTCCGCCATCTTGAAAGAAATGCAATAGTTCTGGCTGAAAGTAGTTTAAATGATCACTTTCCGTGAATTTAGTGATCACAGGAACATATTTTCGGCCAGAATTATTGTATGTTCTCAGTTACCCTTGTCTCAATGATAAAAAGAGATACGCCATTAGATTTTTGTTTGAAATTGTCTAAAAATTTTCTATCTTATGTTTTTGTAAAATCTTTATTATTTTTTTTAGATATTTAACATTGAAAAGTTTGAACCGCCGCCATCTCCAAACGGATAACTTCAGCAAAATTAAATTTTGCTCATTTGTGCAAACTAGTGGGATAAATATGCATGCTGATTTTCTTGAATTTATCTTAAACCTTTCACGAGTTAAAATTTGTTTTCAAAAACACACATACAGGCAGACAATTACTTGTAAACTAAGCAAGACAGGACACATTTTTTTTTATTGTGATGTTGTATTATTTGCTAGTTTTGACCAGCGACCAAGGAATACTATAGACCGGCAAAGCCCATGCACAACGCATTACGGGAGTTGAAGCCGACCACGCCCACTCATACACCGGACTCTCTGTCCGCGACCGGTACACATTATAATTCGCCGCGTTTCATTAACACCGTTTGAACACACACTAAGTCTTGAGATAAAATTCTGAATTTTTTTAATATTGCTTAAAACACTATGACCGTGCTGACGGTATCAAACAAAAATAGAAAAATATATTTTTATGTAGCGAGAAAAAATATAAAACAAAGAAAGTCAATGTTGTGTTTAGACATATGACATGAAATTTAGGCATAGCGAGAAAGTTTTGTATTTTTTGGGCAGGTAATTTGTCAAAGCGTAAAAGTTGTTGGAAATCAACCAAAAAAGAAAAACTTATTCTTTACATTTCTTTGTAAAATGCTTAGTTTAGCCTGTAGGCTGTGGTATAGTGACGAGTTGGTTTGATTGTTTTGTGAACCGGCGCGCTGACAACACCATC
>JAGFPH010003522.1:11519-42152 GCA_018207615.1 Philaenus spumarius
CCGGATCCACCAATTCATTTTAAACAGCTCCAGTTTAGAAACTTTTTGGAATGTCAACATCAAATTTGTTTTACAAGTTGAGTACACCAGTATAAATATTCTTAGTAAGTATGAACGATTTTTTTCTTGTTATTTTTAAAAACGAGGCGCTTGAAAATAGTCTTCTGTTTTACCTATCTCGTTTTAACTATAACACTTTTGGATTCAACGACTCCATTTTCGACATTTTTGAACATATCGATTTAAAAATTGGTACAGAAGTTAAAAATACAATTGTTTTTTGCTATACTTATTTTAAAAACTATATTTAAAAAAATGACTAATCTGCAGCTGATCAACTCAAGCGTTTTGATGAAAAATCTAAAAAGGTCTAAAATTATACTTTTTTAATTTACTTGTGCTTTTAAAAGTAAATAATGAAAAAGGTTTATACTCCTTGAACTTGTTTGAATATATATATTTAACTTGTAAAAAAACTTTCAGGTTGATATTTTGAAAATTTTCTAAACTGGAGCTGTTTAAAATGAATTGGTGGGTTCGGTACTCCTAAAATCGAGAAACCCATTAATAAGTCAAGTGGCTCTAGATCGGGTAATTTTCAAGATAACAAGCTGAGACTCAGCATAATTGTTTAAAATATATATTTTAACTCCTATGTCAAGTTTCAATTCGATATATTAAAATTAGGCCAATTTAGAATGAGCCAACGCTTCATATATGAATAAGATGTCCCCTTTTAGTGATTTCCCCTGCTGCAAAATACATACCTGCATTATCGAATTTTTTCCGGACAAACCATTGCTCGGACGAAATAAATACATATATCCTTTTTTGTTGAAAAATACCTCCCCTACACGGTGGTATTTTTTAATTTCCTCTATCTTCATCCCAGCTCGAAATATTAATGATAATCGAAAAAAAAAATGATAATCGATTTTTTTTCGACTTTGGGAAATCGATAGACTGGTAAACTTTTTTTTTATGTTAATCTACATACTTTAATGTACTTATAAAAAAAATCAGCCGTATTGCAAATTACTGGTACTTTTGGTCAAAATTGACCTTTACCGACTGGCCTAATAGGGTTGTATGTACAGCTATTTATAGTTGTCATGTAAGCTATTTAGCAACTTTTAACAGTAATTATTTAAGTACGTTTTTTGTATAAAATAAAGTATTTGTGAAATTGCAACAGCTTTTTAATATTCCATCGTAAAAAATTTTGATTTTTGACTTAAATTTTATTGTTATTTATTTGGCATGCAAACGGTAAAACATGCCTCTTTAATAATTGTTGAAATAAAAGTTTCTGAAACATTCAGCGCTCCTAGCGGCTAAACGGTTAAGTTTATAAAAAACAGCAAGAATATAAAAGTCTTAAAATGTCACGTAAAACCCAAAACCGTCATAAAAAATAATTGTTTCATAAAAAAAACGGGTTTCCATAAAAAGTTTCAAAGTTTATTGGAAAATGGCGGTCATTTACAAATATTTTAACTACATATTTTTTAATTTCTCAAAAAAACAAGGAAAGGTTCTCACTTTAAAGTTTGCTGTAAAATTAAAACTTTCTAAGATCCCAATGGCGACCCACTTAAAAAAATCTCCCTGTATACCCAACTCAAATACACTAAACTAACAATGCGTTCATGGCCTAACCGGTAAAGGCGCTAATCTTTGGTGATGGACTCTGCTGGTTCGAATCTCTGCTTGACCAAATCTTTTAAAATGCGTGACGGAATAGAGCTTTTCACAGCAGAGCGTTTCAGGAAATGTGTGACGATAAAATCCGATTCACCCGCCAGCAAACATAGTTATTTATGGCTACCGGATGTTGACTGCCTGTCTGTTATACAAAAAATATTTTTTAATTTCTCAAAAAAACAAGTTAAGGCTTCCGATTTAAAGTTTGCTGTCATATTTATAGTTTACAAGATACCAATGGTAGCCCTGAAATTATAAAGTGTTTGAGTAGAAATTCAATTTAAAATTATTGTTTAAAATGTGTTGACTTAATGTTTTGACGACCTTGTTCAACAAGAGATTTCTGATGGTGGAATATACATTCCGAAACGCGCCAAATAAATTAACAAAAATAATTCACTGACGGTAAAATGTAAGGTATCGTCAGAAATTTAGAGACCTGGATATTAGAAACATTGATTTATTATTCGAAAAGACACTTCAATGTGATTTATGTGTTTAGATAAGGAAAAACTCAGCAGAGTGAGTACCAACTTGCATTATTATTCGTTACGTTGCGCTATCTGCATAATCAGTTTAGGCCAGAGACTAGTTATATCTCATAACACACTCACACTACTATCAAGTCTGCGGTTGTCTGCGATGGGCTCCTTGCCCAAGTTTATTTCCGTCAAATATTTAAACGCTGTATTTGTCTAATAACTTTCGAAATATCTAGATGTATCTTCGAGAGTTAAAAATATGAATTATAATTTATAATTAAATACGTTATATTATCCGGTTTACCTTATCTCCCTCTAAGAAGATTTGAGTCTGTGTGCTTCCAATAAACAGTATAAGATGATATTACTGTATTTTGCTCAGGCACTTTTCCCCTTGTAATGTTTTTTTAACGTAAAAAAGGTCTTTTCATTTTGGGGGCTCCACCAGATTCTATTTTCGAATCAATATTTGCTTGGCACGAGAGGTGACTTAAACCACTGGTTGAAATAGCTTCAGAGACATTTAGTAAGTTTTAATAAAAATATACAAGCTGACCCGAATATAGGCCAAAACTTACCTGATTTAATACGTTTAAATTCCCAAGAGTAGCATAAGAGGTGGTAATTTAAAATTGCAAAAGTAGAACATACCATGGAAAATATTAGATGCATGTAACATGTAACACACATCCATATTATATTATTATATTATAATATTATTATTATTAAAACTATTCAATCGATTTCGAAAAAAATTTCACCAAACATATTAGGCCTGTATAGAGATTCACGAAAAAAAGTTTTGAAAATTTTGAAAAACAACCCCGTTTTAAGCCAAAAACCCCCCAAAAATCAGTTATTATTATTATTACCTAAACGAGAATTTTTAGAGCTGTTTTTTGCATATAGTAGGGTACATTAAGGGCGACAAATAAGCCAAATTTGATCAAAATCGTTAGAGCCGTTTTTGAGAAATTTAGATTTTTCTCATTGTTTAGGCCATTTTGGATGGATGGGGGGGGGGGGGTAAAACCCCTTAAAAATCCAAAATTTGAAAAATGAAAAAGACGCCTGGAGATATTCCAGAACTACACACCCACATACAAATTTTTATCAAAATCGGACAGTTGGTATGGTTTCCAGCTCTGTACACATCCTAACAGACACACGGGCAGACATCACAAAAAAAACAAAACACTTTTTTTGGGTTCAGGGAGCACCAAAACAGATAATTCCACTAAAAATTCAAATTCGAAAATTTGGACGAAAACAATACTTTCTCAGTATAACATTACGTATAGGGGGGGGGGGGAGTAAAAATGTATAACGGTTTACGTTGATTTAATTTGATTGATTTGCGTGACAGATTACATTTGCATATAGAAAGTAAGCAATCTAACTAACAGCTGTCATGCTAGTTAAACAGATTGTTAATAGCGCCTTTCATTAGGAAAACCATATGAAGTAAAATATAAACAATTTTTTAATCAATATTTGTAACGAAAATATGAATTTTTACTAATATATTTCGTACAATCAATTTCCCAAATATTTGGTTGAAACCTTAAACATATAAACTTAATTTTTGAAATTCGCTCAACTGTCGTCAGCGGTTCAGCTGCGTGATCGAATTATTTTCTTTTATATGTTTGTACTTTACCTTTTTTTTGGTTTGTAATTTATGAAAAAAAGGTGGTGAAAAAGGAACTATTTTGTAAATGTAACTAACCAGGAATACACTAAAACATGGTTGTCACTTCTTGTATATGAAAACTGTTTTTAAAATCAAGAGAATTTGTGCGTACATTTGTTTTTAGAGGACCGATAGATGTCGGTGATAACGCATACAGATTTTTGTTGTTAAGCTACATTCATTCATACCTTTGCAAAAATAAACTTACTCCAGTGCTGGTTGAAATTAATCCGTAACAAAGTGAACATTTATTAGTCAGGAAAACCTCCTCCATTACGACGTAGACAAACAGGACATAAAACCGTCGTGTTGCACTCAATACGGCTTTGTTGAGCACTCAAACTTACGTTCAAGGTTTTATAGCCGTTTTATTGCCGAAACAGCTCTAAAGAGCTTTTAGTTAGATTCAAAGGTTTTACGAAACTATCTGCACCACAATGTAAAGCAGAGAGGAATGTATGTACGTAGGGTACTCGGCGTGATGTGATGTGAGGTAAGTGGACTACTTCAAGACTCGGCAGGAGTGAACAAATATTTCACAGCTTTAAAAGTGGTGGAGCTATACACTACCATGAGGTTGAGTGCGTTTAATTCTTCCGCTATCAAATATAGGGCAGCTTCATAAAGTCGGAAACTGCAGGGTTCCCATAAGAGCAATGCTACATAGTAAGTCATTTTTTCCCGTTAATTCGTGGAATAAATTAAAAAATTTGGTTTCATTTTGAAGTACTGTCATATGCGGATGTTGATTGCCGAATACATTTTCAAAACCCGTGTTATTGTTTTCATAAACGTATGATATAAATAGTAAAAAATAGTAAACTTTATTAATTTTTTACTCAGTTGCAAAAAGAGATATTGCAAAAAACCTTAGCAATCAACACCCACAATCTATTTTACTTTAAGAAAAAAAATACAGCTTTCGTTTTTTGACAAAAACAACACAAAAATATGCTTAATAGTGAAGGCATGTTTTGGTTATTTAACATTGAAATTGGTACCAAACTTCGCCGTTTTGAATGTAGAGAGCCGAGCCTTAACCCTGGCTGTAAACGTACTGAAGTGCGCATGCGTGACAATGAATCACAGCTTTATCTCACACGTTGAAAATTAACGGATATATATTATTTTTCAAGTATTCATCCACGATCAACAAGTTGATGTGATAACCACCAGAGTGCAGGCTAAACACTCGAGTAGTACAGTGACTTGATAGAGACAGTGTGGCCAACGAACGCTGGCCGCCATATTATTTCCACCTCAACACGGGTTTATATTAGCGTAGGGACGATTTTTCGCATTTAACTCCAATTTCCGCTTCAAAATTGTTCTTATGCAATTGGATGAATACATTGTCACAAAAATTGTCAAGTATACAAATTTTTTTCGATATATTTTCCTCACTAAATGAATGAATAGGCCTACAGAAAATACCGGCTGGCACTTTTTTACTACTCGTGCACATTATCATTTAAACATCTAAATAATCTAATTAAATTTAGTGAAGTATATACTATTATTCATTTTCTTCATCAGAAAAGTACAAGCAATATTTCTGTGTTGTTGAATTTTTAACAATTATAAACAACAATTTGAGTAGTTTAATACAAATGGAACCAAACTACTGTGGTACATATAGCCCATTGAAATGTCAAAAGTTGGCTCTTTGAAAAATACCTACCTAAAGTTTTTTAAATTATAAATCCAATATTAGAAAATGTAAAAAATCTGTTTTAAAAGAAACAATTAAAAAAAACTATTGTTTCCAAAAATACACTTTTGGGAGAAAAATATAAAATTTCGGCTAAATGCAAAAGTTTACGTATTTAAAAAATGTATGAATACTTCAAAATGCAAAATTAGGGTTTCTAAACTATATTATAAAGGATACATATATGCTACCCAAAAATAACTTAAACTGTAATTTTGTGCGTTGTTTATATATATTTTGTCTTCTAAAAACTAGCAGGCCTATTAGTTTTTCCACGAGTAAAAAAGTTTATAAAAACACAAAATATGTTTCCGACAAGGCATAAAATGAAGCCTAATATATTCTAAATAGGCCTACACAAAAATATAGTAAACACATTATTTAGTAAGTAGGCTATTGAAAAAAATATGGCGAGTAGGCGTATTGTAAAATATGTTACCTTAAAAGGTTAAAACAAACAAAATATGTTCCAAAAAACATTCAACGAAGCCTAATTTATTATAAACAAAAATATATTATTACTACCACATTATTTTGTAAGTAGGCTATTACAGAAAGAAATAGGTAGGCCTAGTTATAGTTTTCACGCACTCAAGCAATTGATATTAGCCTACAGTGATAAGAGATAAAAGTAGTAGACTATAATGTAATAAGCCATGTACCAAATAAATCTGAAGAATCTCCTAGTACAATGATATATAATATAACTTATTAAATATTACTTTAGATGTAAGCTTCAAAGTTTTTTTTTTTAATTATTGCTAAAAGAGTACTCCAGGTAGGCTACTCTTTGCCAAAAAGAAGGTTATGGGAGGATTGAAAATAATAAATACAATCATATACAATGAAAAATAATTGCGTACAAACTTTATTTTAGGTTTACATCACTATTTAGATTTTGTCTTCTTAATACTTGTATTTAATACTGCCAAAACCACTAAAAGGGCCAGTTATCTATAGACTGTAATTTCAGTTTTCACTAAGTTAACACAACTTAACAAGTTATTACAACTGAACTATTTAATAAACTTAATAATTAAATCATAAACTAGGAAAAACCATACAAAAAAGCAAGAAAAACAATGAAATAACAGCAATAATATCACGAAAATAACTAATTCCTATTTAAATAACATTACTGTAAGCAGAAAAATGGAAACTATATGGCGCAGCCAATAGAAAACAAGACGTCCGTTGACCACACTGTCTCTATCTAGCCACTGTATCGAGTAGGATACAAACTCGGCGTATACGTGCTTCCATAAAGCAGATTTTTTCGTCACAAATTATAAAAAATGATTGAAATTTCTTTTATTTGAAAGGTAATTAATCTTCGAATTTGGCGAGCTTTTTAAATTTGCATTATTTAATAAGAAAACAAATTTAAATAATTCGATCACGCAGCTGAACCGCTGAGTTTCCAAAATTGAATTCATAAGTTTTAGTGTTTCGACCAACAATGCGGGAAATTGGTCTACTCACGAAGGCGTTGAATAGCTGACTGCGTACATGAAGTATAACTAGTAGAATTTGTTTGAACCTAAGCCTCCAGCTTCGACTCACCAGCAGCGGAAAAACTCGCTTTGCAGGTTTGCACCTCGCTCTTAAGGCCTTGGTTTATGGACTTCTTAAGGTAATGCCACACCGACATCCATCTCTACCGCCGAGGGACGGTAGCGCGCGGACGTTTTACCACAAGCCAGTCCACACCAAAAGTACCGCGCCCGCCCGGGAGTTTTGAGGTGGGAGTGGTCAAGCTCATCTCGGCGACAACAGCGTTGTCACTTCGAATCTCGGCCACTGCTAGTAGTGAACAAGATGTCGTCCGATGTACCTTGGTGCAACCGCGACTTCCTAAGAAATAGTGTTCCGTGGGTGGAAGACGATTCTAGTAGTGACGAGGAACTGATATTCAAGTTTAAACTGAAGCGCATGATTTCCGTGGTGTTAAAACTAAGCATGAGTTTAGTTTGTACTTACTTTCTTTTTCTAGAATGTGGGCAATTTCCTCCCACTCCTTATCCTTCCGTGTAGCGTCTTTGTAGAGTTCACTTCTACTGTCCAACAACATCGGCCTTTTCCGAACTTCTTCATTAAGTTGTTCCATGATGGCAACAAGAAAAACAATAAAACACAACGTCAAATAAGGATCACAGTCGCGACGTAGTGGTGGTGGCGCGACAAGGGAGATGGCGATGGCCTTGGCCCGAGGCGCACCCCTGCGCATGCGCAAGACCACACTCCCGCCTCGGTAGTTTAAAAAAATCGCTCAGCAAGTGGTAGTGGCGGACACTACCGCGCGCCCGCGGGCGCGCGGCTGCTCTGTGTGACCTGTTCCATTTGTTAACACGGTGAGCGATTTTTCAAACTTCGCGTCCGCCGAGGGAGCGAGCTCGGTGTGGCATGGCCTTTAGATTCGCTCGCAACGGGCCTGGGATCTGAAGATGCTCCCTCGTGGATTTGAACAGGGAGTTATGGTAGTTTACGTTTTGATCGATTTTTCGGGAACCAAGTGAGCTGTAAGGTCTTGTAGAAAAACAAAATGTGCGGAATAATATCCTACATTTATTTATGTAGACAAAACAATAAGTTTCATTCTCGTACGAAAAATCTCAAAAAGTAGTTACCCCAAGTCAAAAACTGGATCAGGTTGATGGATTTTTTGGCTGACAAACTCGTTTCAGCTATTTAGACAACCAACGGATGTACCAAATATGGACTAAATCGGACTTAAAATGCGGTCTTTAGAGTGCGGACACATATACATTTGGATAAATATAACAAATTTAATGACACCCCAAAACGTGTTCTGGGGACCATGAGCGATACTCGTTTACTATTTCCAACCATAGGTCTTACCATAAGTGTCACTGCAATATTTCCTATAGAAATTCGAAAAAATCTTTTCAAGTTCTACAATGGGACAGCAAAGGTTGTCTGACCTTGGAATTTTATCAGTTTAATCAGTTTTTAATATATAATTAATAAACGGTATCAGTTAACTGACACAAACTTTCTCCCAACTTACTGTAGTCAAAATAATATTGTTTTTAATCATTTTATTTTTTACTACTTTTTAGAACAAAACAAAAAATAATATTCTACCTACGTCAATCGTATAAAAAAATTATTGTCCTAGGCGGGATTCGATCGCGTGACCTTTGAATTACTGGCCGTGCTCGCTACCGTGGTGCTACCCCGTGCGGCCGCCGCCGCGATGCTAGATTGACAACACAAACTTGTTTATTTTTAAACATTTCCTCATAATTATAAAACGCTGAAGTTTTGATAAAAGCGGGTGGTGTCATTTTGTTTGGCATCTTAAGCACTATAAATACCTACTGAAAATTTGATCAAAATCGTTAGATCCGTTTTTGAGAAATTTGCATTTTTGTCGTATTTTATGGGTTTTTAGGGGTAAATTACCCTTAAAAATTAAAAATTCCAAAAAATGAAAAAACGCCTGGAGATATTAGGGTTTAGTACCTACATACCAAATTTCATGAAAATCGGACCAATAGTGTCCTCTCTGGTCGTGTATACATACAGACAGACTGACAGACAGACACCACTCTAAAAACACTTTTTTGGGTTCAGGGAGCACCAAAACAAAAAATTCCACTAAAAATATTTTTGGGTTCAGGGAGCACCAACACAGATAATTGCAGTAAAAATTTTTTTGGGGTTCTGGGAGCACCAAAACAGATAATTCAACTGAAAATTCAAATTCGAACATTTTTACGAAAACAATACTTTCTCCATATACTACGTATAGGGTGGAGAAAGTAAAAATCAGTTTTATTTGTTTTCTCGAAATATAAATCCATATCTCCTTGATAAATCTAATAATAAATATAGTACTGTTCAAACAACATGGTGAGGTCCAAACCATAAATGTAGCCTTGTAATTTTCAGAAAACTTAATGCATAGTTCTTATTTATTGAAAGTATAATTATTTAAAATTATGAATTAAGTATACGAAAACAATGTATTAGGACCCGATCACCAATGTAGCAACGCACACTTTCGTTTTTGTTTTCAAAGCTTAATGGGATCCGAGCCCTTCAAAGACCGATTTTCCCAAAATTTTGAAAAAAAATTTTACTATCTTTTTTCAAGGTGCATGTAATTAAAAGTATGTGTACAAAATTTCAAGCTGTTTTGAGCATTTTTTGTGGGTTTTATTGCTGTTATTTAAACAATCGGTTTACTCGATTTTTGTCGTTTTTAGAGTATTAGCTGAACTTTACTCTTTCTTATATCATAAATGTTTGTTATTTACATTGTGTGATTTATAAACATAGGCAATTATAGTGTAAGGGATGTAACATAGGGAAAAATCTACAGAGCAGGCGAATTTTAAAAGGTAAAAAGGCAGATTTTCATTGATTTATGTAATAAAAACTTAAAATGCCATTTGCCGCAAATCTTTTTTTCCGAGTTTTGTTACACTAAACTTTGAAGAACTTTTGAACTATAAGAGATAGAAACATGAAATTTTTACAGCATTATCTTGATACCTTTTGCAACAATCTAGAGTATGGAAAATTTTTTACCTTATCAAATAGGTTTTTAATAAAACAAATTGAATTTAAAATATTTTTTTTTTATTGTGAATATTTAAAAGTACATATATTTTTAACTATGCAAGCTAGAAAATTTTCAATACTCTATAAGTTGTATTAGCATATGCATATTATGAGAAAAAAATTTCATTTAAATTGTTTCACAAACAAAAAAGTTATTCAAATTTTTTTTTAAACGTGAAATTTGGTACAAAAAACCACTAAAACCCATATAAAACACAAAATATGGGATGGACAAAAAAATTCATTCTTACAAATCTTTTTTTTTAGAGGGTTTGAAGGTAAAAAACCTATAATAGTTCAACTAATAATAATAGTTGAAAAAATAAAAAAACTTTAAAAAAGTTGCCGAAGGGCTCGGATCCAATTAAGCCTACTTTCTTCACTACGTATAGTGGTAGTTGCACTTACTGTACCTGCCCGCTTATTTTCCCTTTGGCTCAAATTTCCTAAGGGTGTTTAAGTTTCAAACTTTCTCAAACTTAAAAAGCAGTTAAGGATTGTAAAGTGCACTATCAAGGATAAAGATAATGACAATTTCTCAATAGCTACAGCAATCTTTGGTTAGGTTTGTAACTTCTGCAATTTGGGTACTTTACTAGTTTAGTATCTAGTTAGTAGGTACACCATTTAGTAGTAGAAAATTAAGACCTTGTTGGTTATAAAATCCATTACATTATACTGAAATATTGCGAGAGGGCCCTTGCCAATATTTTGCCCCTGGGCCTGGCGTGGATGCAAGTGTACTACTTTAACCTTTTTGTTCTCACTTGTTCACCACGTCATACAGGGAAATTGTGAATGCGAGTTCTGGACGCAGCTACTCAAGTATGCTCGATCCCTATACCGCCTATATGTCACTCTAGTTGAGCTGTGACGTCACACAGTGACCCCCGTCGACATTGTTTAATTCGAGCTCATGTAAAGTTTAAACTAAAACTGCTGTAAAAATTAGATAACATATTACACAATAGTATATTCTTATACCAAATTTTACGTTAGATCATGAAGACTCTAACAGTGTAAGTATGAATGTTCTACAAAATTTTTAACTATGTATTTTATACTAATTAACTTTCTTATGTTATGGTTGTGTAGTCGAAAATATACAAAGCGGTGAACTTTTTTATTTTTTGATTAGGAAAAAAATTTCTGCGGGAAAAATTTAGGTAAAAGTTCAAATTTTTATAATATTTGGTTGTTGTTCAACCAGGGCCATTAGTTATTTTTTGGCAGTGAGTTTATTACGATGATGTTTTAAATCAGCGCTAGCGCTTTCGAACCCGCAGCGCCGGGCAGCTCTGTTGCTAGTGGCGAAATTGAATTATATTGTTAGTATTTGGCGAAACAAAACTTTATGCTAAACAATATTCATTGTAACAATAGGGGGATTCATGCAACCTGTGTTAAGAATGTTAAACGTTGTAAGTGCGGTAAAATCGAGAAACTCGTCTGACAGAGGTGTGCTATTTAGAGTCGATAACACACTCGACTTTACCATGGTCTGGGGTCTGGTAAACCAGTGGTAAATTCGTAAAACTCTTGGGGAAGGTAATTTGAGGTTTTCAGCTTGAATCAACAACAGGTTGTTTGTTATAATTTTGTGTTTTTCCTGTACTTGTTTTATTTGAAATGGAAAATAATAATAATAATTTCGAATCCAAGAAAAGAATTCGGAAGGAATCAGGGAAACGATGGAACAAGGAAAATAAACATTTTCTCCTATCTTTAATTTCCGGGAATCCGACGAAGTTAGAGATAATTTTCTTTCTTTTTTTTACTTTCTTGTTGATCCTCTATCTGGCAGTTGAATATTTCTACACTGGCAGGCACATTTTTACTACTGGAACACATTTTCATCTAAAAACCTATCCAAACCATTTAAGTAAAGTACATTTATACATTTTCGTGTTCAGAAAAGTACAGAGAACATTTTTGTGTATTTGATTTTGTTTGCACAAATATGTTAGCAAAAAGGAACCAAACAGAGGCATAATCTTGTTATAAATATACAAAAATGTAATATATATACTACAACGGGCAAAACCCGTGTAAATCCGGAAATTTTGAAATTTTATTGAAATATGTAAAATGCAAGATTTCTGGGCGACCATGTGGATGAACCCAATGTAGCGCGGCCTTGAACAAGTCCCGGCGAGGTGGTTGTTATCGTACAGATGGAACTATTGAACCCGAGCTTGTTCGGGATTGTAAAATTAACTTAGAATAAAATCAAAGATTTTTAGGGAACACCTGGATCCAGGACTATTACGTATTTGGGTTCTATGGCGGGAACACATTACGCTAATCACGGGTGTGTTGTACGTATGAGACTCAGGTCGTAATACTAAACGGTGATGACGTAACCATCAAGTAAAGTCTAGGGAAAATTTCAAATTTCCTCAAAAGCCTGGAAGGGAGGTATTTTTGTAATGAGCAAAATAAGGCCTATAAAAAAGGTGGTATGACAAAAAGTCATAATTTCAATATTTAGCGAATCAGGGTAGAAACACTGACGCTAAAGTCAATTAAAGTTAAAGTTTAATGAGTACATGGTATTAAGAAGAATTAGTTGCTTAGGAAAAGCAAAAGAAAATTCAAATAAAATAATTATTATGAATGGTAGGAGTTTTCACACCTGGCGGTTAAGTCAGTAGGGAAAATTGTATTTTTTAAACTATTAATCTAAAGTAATAAAGCAGGGAGGTAAATTGATTATTGTAAAAACCAGTATTTTAAATAAATTAACGGTATTTAACGTAAATGTAAAACTTGGAAAATCGTATACTTTTAAATGGCAAAAACTTCGTTAAAAAACCTATTATAGAAATCAGACTTCGGCTATTGTCACAACAACAATAGACCTTTAGGAAAATGAAAATGAAAATTTAAAATAATGAAAATGGAAAATTTTTAAAAGAAAATGCATTGGGAAAACGCTAGGGAAGGCCTAGGAAGAGAATGGAGCGTCCTACAACTTTCATTCAAGTCTCTAAAAAACAGGAAAAAATCACAGTTTAAGAAAAGCTATTTCGCGGGAAAATCCCATAAAACCGCGAGGAGTTAGAAAGGAAAGTTGAAAATTCGCGCAGTAGAATAGGAGAGGAAGGGTTAGGAACCACGTAAAGCGCTGAGCCAATCAGAGCGGAGAGGAGCTTTGGCGGCCGGAACAAGGATGTAGCATTCAAATAATTTAAGAAGTTTAAGCCTTAAAACTACGATAAACAAAATAAAAATAAAGGATTTAAATGTATTGCTAAACAAAGGATGATTTTACACACAGGAAGGTGTAAGAAAATCACTTTAATGTGAAAAAAGGAATTTTCGCGGAAAAATCGCGAAAGTGGAGATGGAAGGAGGCTTTATAAACCCTGGACGGGAATTTCAAGAGGATTATTGGGGGGAACGACAGTACACGGAGTGTATGTCACTCTGTTTAGTGATTTTGTGATCGACAGTACACGGAGTGTATGTCTCTCTGTTTATGGATTTTTAAGAGTTAGTACGGAGTTTGCTATTGTACGGGTGAAGTGATCAGCGGTTTGACAAGGCGATACAGGAAGATAACAGGAATATAAGCAGGAATACCATATACTGCTAAGGCTATATTATCAATGAAGTAGCTAAGAAACTTCAGGGACCTGGACTTCTGGAACGTTTTGGCGGACAACTGGACATGAGTATCTAACGTGGAAGAGTTAGCAGGACGATCCCCGGACACATAAAGGACTACTACAAACCACAGGCAACTATAACTCAACGGAAGAACATCTGACGCAGCTTCACGACAACAATAGAACAGCACGCTGTCATCATTGTACATCGCCAAAAGCACAGAGAGCAACTTTACCCTACAGGTTCTTCTGCTGCCATAAACAACAATCAGCCCCGTGTTAGACGGCCATCTTAAACAACAAATTTGAGGTCTGTGTCAGCGAATTTACGTTTATTCCCCACAATTTGCCTGATTAAATTCAAATTTAATTTATTACAGATACTGGGTTAGTAGGATTGGAAATTGTTTTTCTTAGTGTGAAATGTTTTTATAATATCTAAAGTCGTATAGCAT
Source organism: Philaenus spumarius (assembly GCA_018207615.1). Classification (NCBI taxonomy): domain Eukaryota; kingdom Metazoa; phylum Arthropoda; class Insecta; order Hemiptera; family Aphrophoridae; genus Philaenus; species Philaenus spumarius. The sequence goes on from JAGFPH010003522.1 coordinate 25,766, forward strand.
AAAAATCATTAAAGTAAATTCATATTTTAAATAAATTAAAAATAAGTAATTAATAAAAAGCTTGGAACAAAGCATATTAATTAAAAGCATAATTAAAAGTAATATTAAAATTTGTTCTACCTTATTAGATTAAGCAAGAGTTAAAGAAAATTGCTTTTGTTGCAAATTGTATAAATTGGAAAAGAGTTATCCAAAGGTATTATTTTTGAGTTGTGTTTTTTAAGATTAATAAACGGATGATTATTATTTTACAGTATAAAAAAGTTTCTAACGTTCACTTACCTATTGTTGAATATTCCATTGTTATATTTCCTAGTGTTAGAAATATTATCAAGGTGTTACGTTATATAATTATCCAAGGCACAAATAAAATTATTTACAAGGTCAGTTCCACTGTATTCACTTCCTCGAGGAATACAGATAGTAAATTCTATTTTTGCTTGTGCTCAAAGCTGAGTTTTATTAAGATTACTGGAAGTGTAATAATTTGTAGTTTTTTAGTCAAAATATTCAGAATAATATTAGACAAACAGTTAAATCACCCAGGCCCTTTAAAGAAAGAGGATAGCCTGTACTTCCAGTGGGTGATTTTAACTTATCCTACACAGTACACGTTCGCTGAGGTGTGTCGTATAGGTCGAAAAAGACTGACACCCTACAGGGCGATACAAAAGTGTACAGTTGTAAGATTATCGTTGCAAAGTGAGCTAGATTTCAAAAAACAGAGTCACCTCACCGGCGATATATCTTAAGCGTTGTAGAGATTGGCGTACCCGCAGAAGGGCCGTTGATACTTTGCAAAAGCGTAAGCGTGTACCGTTGTAGAGATTGGCTCCCGAACGTGGGGCACGACAGCGTATACGTGTACCGTTGTAATACATTATTTAGTGAGTAGAGAAAAAAATCTCTTTTACAAACTAAAGAATATGGTTAAGAGGCATATTCTAAACTTTAGTGATTTAGCCTAGATCACGAGAACACAAAATATGTTTCCAAAAAATGCAGAAAATGAGGCCTAATTTTATCTAAAATATAATTCACAAATTGTAAAGTGCGTAGGGTATTACAGTTTCAATCTAAAGAACTGTAAAAAGAGTGACGTAATCAAAATAATGTAATAAACTATATACCAAATCAATCTTTAGAATGTTCCGAGTACGGTAATATATAAAAATATAGCAAGTAATTTCTATTTTCTAAAGAGAACCCCTATGAACACATTTCATATTAATTATGCCAGTAATAAATTACTCAGGTATTAATATTCTTCAATTTATAATTTTTCAGGTAGTACAGTAATTTCTGGAACCTCGAAGGGGACAAGGCTGCAGCTATCCTGAACATATTTTTACTGTCAATTTTTTGTTATTAGAAATCCTTTTTTTACAAAATAAATAAAAAATATATTGATTAATTATCAAAATGGTGTTTTTATTTACAATCAAATTGAACAATTAAATGAGGAGGACTTTTCCTTTCTACTTGTCTTTGGTGTTTCAATTAAAAGTTATTTCATCAAGCACGCAAACTCACAAAACCTGAACAAGGATAATCTTACTTTAGCAAATAACACTTTAGCACATTTGCACAAGGGGGCCCTTCACTCAAAATTCAAATAGCAGTTTAGCATGATAACATATTAAGCATTTACCACAGGTTGCATGAATCCCCCTAATATACGATATAATACCTTAATGTTAATTGTAAACTATTGGTACAAATAAAGTGGTAATAAATTACTAACAATAACAATCTAACAATTTAATTACTCATTGAATCAACTTACATTGCTGCCCAACAGGTTGCAGGTAATAACTTATGCAGGGTACAATTAAAATCTAAGTTGACACTTTAACGATTTTCTTTAAACGTTTTCTATTTTGAGGTTGATCAACATTAATACGCTTTTTCTTTATCTTGCGCAAGTTGAATGTAAAATCTGTAGATCGAGCATACCTTGTAGCTCTAGGCACCTTGGCAGCTACCGGGGTGAATATTGAATAAGGAAATATTGGTTTTCCTTTGAACTGTGACTCGTGCACGTTGTATATTCAACCAATTAGATATGTTTACAGAATCACTAAAGTAATACACGACCGAGATGTTTGTCGTGCCGAGTTAACACTACACTAACACTTTTAATTAATAATTCGACCACGCAGCTGAGCCGCTGACGTGAGTTCTAATTGTTAAATTGGTCTACTCACGAAGGCGCTGAATAGCTGCCTACGTTTACGAAATATGTAGAATTTGTTCGCACCTCAGCCTCCAGTCATGGCTTCGTTCCGCTCGCAGTGGAAAAATTCGCTTTGTGAGTTTGCACCTCGCCCTTGTGGCCTCGGATCTACTTTGCTTCGCTCGCATCCTCGCAGTTTGCAGCCCGGCCTCGGATCAGAACCAGGTCCACGGCAAAATCTCCCAAGTAGATTTGTAAATTTGATCGATTTTGCGGTAACTTAAGGTCGTGTAAAAAACAAAATATGCAGTGTAATATCCTAGATTTTTTTTAGATAAAACCCAAAAAACGTTTTTTAACCGAAAGTTACAGTTTTTTATAATTTTGTACTGGAATGAAACTGTTTGTTTTACCTAAAAAAATAAATATATGTGATTATTCTGCACATTTTATTATTTCACATGACCTTTCAGCCCGTCTGGTTTCTCTAAAATCAATCAAAACGTAAAATATGATAAAAGTACCCGGTTTAAATGCACGTGGGGGCAGCTTCTCATCCGAGGCAAAGCTCGGGATGCAAAGCGTAACGAAGCAGCGCATGAGACGGGGTTTCAGGCTTAGGTGCACAACATTTCTACTAATATTTTTCGTTCCCGCTGGCAGCTATTCAGTGCCTCAGTTTCCCAAATGGTTGAAACCCTAAATCATATAGACTTCATTTTGGAAATTCGTTCAACTCACATCAGCAGGTCAGCTGCGTGATCAAATCATTTATGTCTATGCCTTCGTTTTTTTTTTTTTAGTTCTTATAAAACAAATTATAGTTGTTGTTAGACTATTAAGAGTTATTCCGTATATTTTATAAAAGCAGTTACAATAAAGATTAAAAGATCCAGCAAGCCTCAGGTCTACTCTTAAATAAAAACCTAACCTAAAAGTTAGACTCACAAATTGTTTCAAATTTTGAAATCAGCTGATAATGGACCTATTAAAGAAAACAGCTGATTATTGTACCGACACTAAACATATTTAATTATTATTTAATATGGCGCTCCCATTGCGGTATAATATTCAATATAGTTTTGTTGTTTTTAAGTCTAACAGATGGCGCTGCAAACAAAAACCTAACATAAAAGTTAGATCTAAAAATAATTGTTTCTAATTTTAAAATCAGCTGTTTGTGAAAATATTAGAGCAGACAGCTGATTACTGTACTAACACTAAACATATTTCATTATTATTTAGCAAGGCACTCCCAATGCCGTAAAATGTTTAGTTTCGTTTGTGTTGTTTTAAGTCCAACAGATGGCGCAGTTTTTCAAACGTTATACAAACACACGTTCGAATGCAACGTTGAGACAAAATTTCGAAGCAATCGGTGTAGAACTGTCGAAGATTATGATTTTGAAGAAATTAACGTTTACATTTTTATTTATATAGATAATAACATAGTATTCAAATCTATATATATATAAAAGCGAAATACCATTCACTCACTCACTCATTCTGATTTCTCAAAAACTACCGAACGGATTGAAATTAAATTTGGTATGTAGCTTCCTCTAGGGCCATAGGTGCTCACTAAGAAAGGGTATGAAATTATTCGAAATTTTAGGAGGGGTTTGGGGGGATCAACGTTACTAAAATCATAATTTCAGATCTTTTATTATTATGACAATAGTGCTTTTATTATTGAAAATCTTTATGTATAAAAGCCAAATACCACTCACTGACTGAACACTTAAAAAGAATACAATTACGTTAAAAAGACTAAAAATACCAACCACCACGGGCAACGCCGTACGGGTCAACTAGTAAACATATATTACCATAAATCTTCTTTAACCGTTTCTAAATATTTAAATCGATGTTACGGTTGAAAATTTAATTTTTATATTGATAAAATATTTAAATAAACTAAGTATTAACATTCAAACTTCCTTAAACATTTATTAATATATCTGTCGACCTTTTGGGGGTCGATATTATTCAACATCGATGTTTTTCTATCGATGCTCGTCCCTAAATTATACGAAAACAACTTAAAACTAACATCTAGTATAAGGGTGGGGTGGAATAGCAAAGGAAAGGGCCTAACATTGGAATACCTGCGAAGGACAAAGAACAGATGACAGGATGTGTAAAACACAATGGGTTTCAACAAAGGGGATGGATTGTAACTGACGGCAATTGAGAACAGGTCTGTTTATTTCTAAAATTTCAAAACTATTTACTTGTATACTAATATTAGGCTATAGATGTTATTATAGTACGGTCTGAATAACATATGTTGTTAGTGTCAAATGTATAGTTTTAAATAAAGCTGAGGTGGATAAGGAAACTTCAAAAATATTTTGATTAATATTAGCGTGCATCAGTTTCGTGCAGTTCAAAGATACAGCTTACCGCTCTCATACTAATGGACGCTGTTTTGCTGTTACCATTTGTTCTATAATTTTAACAGATTTATCCAACACAAATTTACTCTTGAGGTTTTTTATAAAAGTTACTTATTTTGAGTAATTTTGGAATGAAGTTCTTTATCGCGAGTAGGAGTTAACAATTAGAAAATGTAATGCATAACGAAAAAAGTGTTATTAATTGGTTGCTTTGGCAATGACAAAATATAAAATACGAGTAACGAAAAGGCGTTACTAAACAATATGACAATACAGTGTGTTTCGTAACTACTTTACCAAACTTTACCATGTCATACACAGTAGGTCAAAACAAGCAAATAATACAATATAACATGTGTCATGTCTTGTTAAGTTTAGAAATTGTCTGTCTGTATCTTTAATGAAAAAATCTCATGAACGGTTTAAGATTAATTCATGAAACTCGCATGCATATTTATCACTTTGGTTTACACGAATGTGTAAAATTTTATTTTGCCGAATTTATCCATTTCAAGTTGGCGGCGGTTCAAACTTTTAAAGTTAAATATTTAAAAAAAACTAATGATTTCACGAAAAAATATTAACATCAAACTAAAATTATGACATTTTTATAAAAAAATAGGTAAAACCTTTGAGTGCTCCGCACGTCAGCCCCGTTTCAATTTTATAAACACATAATTATGTTATGTTTTCTGTATAATAAAGATGTACGATTAATAACGCCAAAGCTAAGATGGTAAATAATGTTAAATGTTCAAATCAAATTATTTCGTACATTTTATAATAGCAGTTATTATAAAGGTTAGCAGAACCAGCAAGGATTAGGCTTCTTTTATTCACCGCGGCAGGTCGCAGTGGCCTGTCGTCGCGATTTTGTAAGTGCATTGCCCTAAATAGGTACTTTTATTCAAAAAGGAGCTGTCTCAGAAGTAGCGGTGTGTCGCTGCGTTTTGTAAATTCAGTCGCCTGCACTTAGAAATCGCTGACAGGGAGCGATTCTAATATAAAATATGCATTGGTTGTATAGGACCGTTTATTCCACGCGGCAGCCAGCTCCCGCTCTCGCATTGCTGCCAACCCAAGCTACCTCGAACGTCACGACACCATCTAAATATCGAGCTTGATTTATGGGATGCATTTTCCAACGCCTCTTAGGTCGCTTTTTTGACTGTAATCGTAAATATGTATACGCCAAAACACACGGATCCATTATGTGTACGTTCAGGGATTCAGTGTTCGTTTGCACATTCGCTGAGTGACTGCCGAATGTGGTTGGCTGCACTTTCACCCCCTCCACGCGACACCGATCGATCGCAGCGACTTGCCGCGCGCAAATTTGGGACAGTTATCGGCCGCAGCGACCTGCCGCGGTGAATAAAAGAAGCCTTAGGTTTACACTTTAATAGAAATCTAACCTAAAAGTTAGAAATACAAATAGTTGCTTCAAAGTGTGAAATCAGGTGTTAATGGAAATGTAACAGCAAACAGCTGTTTTATCTGCTATTTTATTCAATTTGTTGCTATGGTAATAAATGTAAATACGTGTGTTGGTTCATCAGTCTAGGCCTAACCTATGATTTTTCCCGACTAAATTTACAAACATTGAAATAAAAAATTTGTTTGTCAAAATGAATTATAGCCTGTGTTACTCAGGGATAGTGAAGCTTTTTATTAGTAAAACTATTTTTTCAATCGGTTCAGTAGTTCCAGATATTACCTCCTACATACAAAAAAAGTTTACCTCTTTATAATATTAGTATAGGTAACTAAAGCACACTGACTTAGATTTTAAAGCAACAACCACAGTCATACTAACGAGCGGAATCGTTCGATACCTTTCCTTCTCGAATAATGTTTTATTTTATAAACCTTTGAAAATCTATAACACATAATTCGTTTGACACAATTGATTTATCGCACTCCAGTTTAGTTTTCCTCGCTTCTGACGTCACTTTATGGTGATTGAAGGCGCCCCGACCCTAACCTTAATCGCGTAGCCAATACGGTACTTGGAGGGATAAACAAATTATAATTCAGATGAAGAAAGTCGGCTGAGGTGTGTTTTTAAGTGGATGCTTCCTTGTATAATCCGACAGGGATTTATGAGGGAATAAAATAACTCCTGAATATTCTAAAGAGGACTCAACGCAAGGGTGCCCAACACATAAGCAATCCCATTGAAATTGGGAGGGTATTTTTTGGGAGCGTTTTTGGGAATTTCGAAGAGGGATTTTTTACATTTTTTTGAGATTTTTACAACATTACCAGATTGAAACATGTTTGGGGTTTTGTCTAAAAAATAGATGTAGGATAATATTTTGCACATTTTGTTTTTTTTACACGAAATTAAAGCTCGCTTGGTTCTCTACGAGTGAAGCGTAGCAGTCCATAACTCGAGGCCTCTAGGCAGAGGTGCAAACTCGCAAAGGTGCGCGTGAGTCCAAGCTGGAGGCTTATGTGCTAACCAATTCTACTAATATATTTCGTACATACAAGCAGATATTCACCATCTTCGTGAGTAGACCAATTTCCCAAACAGTTGGTCGACGCCCTAAAACATAAAAACTTATATTGGAAATTCGCTCAACTCAAATCAGCGGTTCAGCTGCGTGGTCGAATTATTTTCTTGTTTTCGAAAATAGAATAGCCTGGTGAAATTTGTAACAACATTTTCTGCACACTCTGTATAACATGTGTGTTGGAAAGCAGTTTTCAGCTCCTTTTGCTTTCTCACTATATAGCCCAGTCGGTGTAGGTTACAACTCTACCAGTAATTTGAAATACGGCTGATTTTTTTTATAAGTACCTTAAAGTAGGTAGATTAACATAAAAAAAGTTTACCAGTCTCAATTTCCCAAAGTCGAAAAAAAATCGATTATCATTTTTTTTTCGATTATCCTTAATATTTCAAGCTGGGATGAAGACAGAGAAAAATAAAATGGTTTCCGTGCAATGGTTTGTCTGGAAAAATCTCGATAATGCAGGTATGTATTTTGCAGCAGGGGAACTCACTAAAAGGCGACAAGATGACGGACGAAATAAATACATATGACCTTTTTTGTTGAAAAATACCTCCCCTACACGATGGTATTTTTTATTTTTCTCTATCTTCATCCCAGCTCGAAATATTCAGGATAATCGAAAGAAAAATGATAATCGATTTTTTTTTTCGACTTTGGGAAATGATAGACTGGTAAACATTTTTTTTATGTTAATCTACATACTTTAAGGTACTTATAAAAAAAAAATCAGCCGTATTGTAAATTACTGGAACTTTTGGTCTAAATTGACCCCTACCGACTGGCCTAATACTTATAGTATAGAGAAAGTATAGTGACCGCAAAAAAAAAATCGACGTTGAGATTTTTATGAAAATATCCGTTTTGGGACCCCCTGAGTCTAAAAATGTGGTTTTAAAAATGTATGTCTGTTTGTATGTCTGTCTATGTATACAAAGCTAGATGAAAAGCTATTTAATCGATTTCGAACAAATTTGCACCAAACATGTCAATTAGGCCTGTGTAGATGCACGAAAATAGGTTTTGAAATATTTTGAAAAACAACCTCGTTTTTGGCAAAAAAATCAGTTATTATTTTTTTTATAAAAAAATGGCTCAAACGATTTTGATAAAATTTGGCTCATTTGTAGCCCTTAATGTACTCTACCATATGCAAAAAAACAGCATATATCTAAAAATTCTCGTTTAGCTAGTAATAATAAAATTTATAATAATTGATTTTTGGGGTTTTTGGCCAAAAAGGTGGTTGTTTTAAAAAAAACAATTCAAAACCTTTTTTCGTGCATCTATACAGGCCTAATTGACATGGTTGGTGCAAATTTGTTCGAAATCGATCGAATAGTTTTCTCTCTAGCTAATAATACTAATATTTATTAGTTACTCTCTACTTTAATGAATCCCTACTGTAATACAATTATGAAGTCACAGTGAATCTGTTTAATAATTTAAATATCTTTGTAAGAAAGTATGTGCCAGTTTCTGATACCGTTTATTACTTTGCATATTTGTCTAAAAATAAAACATTTATAACTATTACGATTTACTGTCTATTTTGGAGCAGACTGTTTTTTTAAACCGTCGCGTCGGATAAATGAATGTATACATTAACAATTAGCAGTCTCACTAGACTATAAATACCCAGCATGTAGTAAACGTAACAATCTCACGTCTACAACACTAGGTAATTGCTCACTATAAACATTTTACAACTCAATAAAACTAAACCTACACACAATTGCCTGGATTCCTTCTCGATTGGCGATTTCAAATACCAGCACAGCTTCCGTACAATGTTCGATTGCTCTTTATATATATATGTAAAAGTAATTACCTTTCTTTTATAATTTTAATGTTCGTTATTTTTAATAATAACTGACGTGCATTTAAATAAATGTCTAAAAGTTTATGGTTCGAAAATGCCTGATTTGAAAGGCGAAACGATCGTCACCAAGTAAATTAATTAAGAAAAGGACTGTGAGCGGAAATTATAAAAGAAAGGTAATTACTTTTACATATATAAACTCTTCAACTTTAATCACGTAAAACACAAACATCCATTCAGGAATTGTATAGTCTACGAGTACAGACGAGCGTGTTGTTGTTAGTGATTGCAAAAAAACAAAAAAAAAAAAAACAAAAACAAAAACACATAAGGACGCACATGCGAAAACAAGTTATAGGTCCGAACATATCGTTTTCCAGATAATCCGCCATTTAGTTTTTTTTACAAAATAATTCATATCTAGAAAACGGTTTGACTGATTGAGTTCTCGAACTTGGCACGCCGTTTAACCTATCAATGATCCATCTCAAGAAAGAAAAATAAGCGATTATATCCGATCAAATTTTTCAAAAGGGCGGCCGTTTGAAAATTTCGAACCTAAATTACTCAAAACCCCTAAATTTTAACCAAATATGTCAAGACACCTTTTTCGTACCCCTTTTGATTCCCTATTGGATGGTGTAATTGTCGAAATAATCGAATGAAGGATACATAATAGTTAAGATATTTGTAATAATTTGTTTGTTCAACTCGTCATCCTATACCAACACAGTAACACAACAATATTGTATGTACATAAGCGGTTATTATCTTTATCTTAGCTACTATCCTCCATCCGATTGTTTTTAAAGTTACACCATCCGAAAGGGAATCAAAAGCGCTACATCGTTTTTGAGTAATTTAGGTTTGAAATTTTTACACAGCCGTCATTTTGAAACTCTTGATTGGATATAGTCTTTTATTTTTCTTGAGATAGACCATTGTTAGGTTAAACTTTGTGCCAAGTTTGAACTCGAACCGTTCTGTAGATATTAATTATTTTGTAAAAATAAAAATATTGGATATCTAGACAACGAAGCGTTTTCGGACCTGTGTTTATTTAACTTTTGCATGTAGAATGAGCTCCCGAAGTGTCTGCATATTTTCGTGAATCACCCTGTATACAATGTTTAATGAAACCCCAAATCGTGTTCTGAGGACTATGAACGGTGCTCATTCACCACTCCCGACCTTAGATCTCACCATAAGAGCCACTGCAATATCTCACCTTTCCTAAGGAAATTCGCAATAAATATAAACAAGTTAATCTTTATATGACGTTTACAAATAATACATATAGGCCAGTCGGTAGGGGACAATTTAGACCAAAAGTTCCAGTAATTTGCAATACGGCTGATTTTTTTTTATAAGTACCTTAAAGTATGTAGATTAACATACAAAAAAGTTTAGCAGTCTATCGATTTCCCAAAGTCGAAAAAAAATCGATTATCATTTTTTTCCGATTATCCTTAATATTTCGAGCTGGGATGAAGATAGAGAAAAATAAAAATTACCACCGTGTAGGGGAGGGGTTTTCCAACAAAAAAGGTCATATGTATTTATTTCGTCCGAGCAATGGTTTGTCTGGAAAAAATTCGATAATGCAGGTATGTATTTTGCAGCAGGGGAAATCACTAAAAGGGGACATCTCATTCATATATTTAAACATTTATGCTGAGTCTCAGCTTGTTATCTTGAAAATTGCCCGATCTAGGAGTCGATTTCGATTATCGATTTTAGGAGTACCAGACCCACGAACTAATTTCAATCTATTCCAGTTTCGTCAATTTTTGAAATATCAACATCAAATTTGTTTTACAAGTTGAGTACACCAGTATAAATATTCTTAGTAAGTATGAACGATTTTTGTCATGTTGTTTTTTAAAACGAGGCGCTTGAAAATAGTCTTCTGTTTTACCTATCTCGTTTCAACTATAACACTTTTGGATTCAACGACTCAATTTTCGACATTTTTGAAGATATCGATTTAGAAAATGGTATAGAAGTTAAAAACACAATTGTTTTTTTTGCTATTATTATTTTAAAAACTATATTTAAAAAAATGACTAATCTGCAGCCGATCAACTGAAGCGTTTTGATGAAAAATCTAAAAAGGTCTAAAATTAAACTTTTTTAATTTACTTGTGCTTTTAAAAGTAAATAATGAAAAAGGTTTATACTCCTTGATCTTGTTTGAATCTATATATTTAACTTGTAAAAAAACTTTCAGGTTGATATTTTGAAAATTTTCTAAATTGGAGCCGATTAAAATTAGTTCGTGGGCTCGGTACTCCTAAAATCGAGAAACCCATTGATGAGTCAAGTGGCTCTAGATGGGGTCATTTTCAAGATAACAAACTGAGACTCAGCATAAATGTTTAAAATATATATTTTAACTCCTACGTCAAGCTTCAATTCGATATATTAAAATTTGGCCAATTTAGAATGAGCCAACGCTTCATATATGAATGAGATGTCCCCTTTTAGTGATTTCCCCTGCTGCAAAATACATACCTGCATTATCGAATTTTTTCCAGACAAACCATTGCTCGGACGAAATAAATACATATGTCCTTTTTTGTTGAAAAATACCTCTCCTACATGGTGGTATTTTTTATTTTTCTCTATCCTCACCCCAGCTCGAAATATTAAGGATAATCGAAAAAAAATGATAATCGATTTTTTTTTTCGACTTTGGGAAATCGATAGACTGGTAAACTTTTTTGTATGTTAATCTACATACTTTAAGGTACTTATAAAAAAAATCAGCCGTATTGCAAATTACTGGTAGTTGTAACCTATACCGACTTGGCTAATATTGGCAATCTTTCTCCTGAAAATGTAACCATCTGGAAGTAACTCATCGGTCGACGACATCTAATCTTTTAAGCTCCCAGCCTCGTCTGTTACGAGCAATCTCTCTATTCGTTATATTTTCAATTTGGCCATTTATTTTGAAATCCATTCATCAAACAAAGATAGTATCGCTGTTTTTGAAGTGTAAACGAATTTAGGCGCGCCACCGTTACACAAGACTTTTGGAAAAATGTTAATCAAGAATAAAGAATATTAATTTCCTACTTCAGTTACCATAGACAAATGATTTCTTTTCTGAAGTTCGATTATACTAATGATAATATTACTTACTGTTGGTGTACAATTATATCAAAAAGCAATATTAATGTCGAATAATTAAAATAATATATAGCTTATAAAATATTAACAAATGATTTAATAACAATTTGTTTTGTATACCTGCAAAAGTTCAAACTGTAGTAACAATATTTTTCTTAAAATATATGAGAAAACTCACCCACTAAGAAGAACACCAAGCACTAAGTTGAGCATACAAAATCAATCGAGGACAATAAGAAGGACAAAATAAAGCCAGTTGAAAGAACTCCCAATAGCATCATTCATCAAAAACAAGAAAAATACATATAATTTAAATAACTCTAAACATATTCTTATGTATTTATATAAGAATAATAATATGTTATAATATAATATAAGAATAACTCGACCACGCAGCTGAACCGCTGATGTGAGTTGACCGAATTTCCAAAATTAAGTTTATACGATTTAGGGGTTCACCCAACAATTTGGGAAATTCATCTAATCACGAAGGCGCTGAATACCTGCCCACGTGTACGAAATATATGAGTATAATTTTTTTGCACTAAAGCCTCCTTCGCTCACCTTCGACATTCGACTCACGCTCTCCTTCTCCTCGGATCTCGTCGGCCGCGTGGATTTCAACCGGGTACTTTTATGAAATTTTACGTTTTGATCAATTGGGGGAAATAAGGTTGTGTAAAAAAAAGTGTTCAGAATAATATCTAAATTTGTCTTTTTTTTATAAAACAGCAAAACATTTTATTCTAGCACGAAAATCTAAAAAAATAGTTACTTCCTGTCAAAATCATGCTTCCGGGTGTTGGATTTTTTGGCTAACGAACTGTAAAGCCACGTTTTAAAAATGTGTAATTTAAAATTTTCGCCACCTACGAATTGTAGTTTACATGTTCATGACCGGTTTCCTGCAAATTATAAAAGATTATCTTCAAAGTTCGATGAAGGATAAGTTATATTGAAGAGGACTGTATCGGACTGTTTCTTCCTGATAAAGACTTTGGTGGGGGTCGGCTCTAGTAAAATAGAAAGCAACCTGCGACTCAATATAGCGGCGGTAGGTTACGCGGACATTGCTCATCCTAAATCCATTTAAAACCCGCAATTATTCAAATAGCGTTTTTAAAAAAAATACCACACTCTTGGGGACGAAATTCTTCATCCGAATGGCTTAGTAATTTTTCGCTATAATTAATAGTTGCAACGTAAAAAATATTAAAATCACCCTATAGCGGCGGTAGGTTACACGGACATTGCTTAGCCTAAATCCATTTAAAACCCGCAATTGTTCAAATAGCGTTTTTTTTTAAATACCAAACTCTTGGGGACGAAATTCTTCATCCAAATGGCTTAGTAATTTTTCGCTATAATTAATAGTTGCAACGTAAAAAATATATAAAATCACCCTATAGCGGCGGTAGGTTACACGAACATTTCTCAGCCTAAATCCATTTAAAACCCGCAATTGTTCAAATAACGTTTTAAAAAAAATACCAAACTCTTGGGGACGAAATTCTTCATGCGAATGGCTTGGTAGTTTTTCGTTATAACTAATAGTGACAACATAAAAAATATTAAAAATCAATGTTTTAAATTGTTAATAAATATTAAACAAAATATTTTTCTTAGTTTTGAAAAAGCCATTTGCATGCATTTTGACCATAGCTTTAAAATGACATATCGTTAATAATTTTCCGATCAAAAATAAAGGAAAAATTTGGATTTTAATTTAACATTGGTGTTATGGAGTGTCAGCCAACATGGCCGACAGCTAGAGCCGACCCTTAAGATAGAGAGCAAAGAGAACAATTCAATTCCTGCAGATTTAAGTAATGTCTACTCTATGGTATTTTTCGACTCTAAGAAGAACTTGCGAAAAATAACTTTTTCCAAAATGCGACATTTTTGTTGAAAACAACGGATAATAAAATTTTCACTTTCGTCAATTACAACAGCCTTTATACATACCAACATTAAGGATAAACATCTGAATAAACATTAAGGAAGTGTATGAAACATGATTTATGCCGACCCGTGCGAGTACTTAAATGATTTAATACGTTGATTTAATTCAGTTAATTTCGTTTATTTATTCACTTTGTTTTATAAATAACAGTTTATAACGCTTTACGTTGATTTAATTTGATTGATTTGCGTGATAGATAACACTTGCATATAGAATGCAAACAATCTGATTAACAGCTGTCAAGTTAATTAAACAGATTGTGAATAGATGACGCTTTTCATTAGAAATCATATGAACTTTCGTATGAAAGTTTTTTTAATAAATTATTTTAACGAAACATTAATTTAAGAGGTTTTCTATTTTCCGTCAATAGCGGAGAACATAAAATTAAAATGATAAAATAAATAACTAATAAGCTTGACTTGTGAGAAAGTAACTTAGATAAAATAAAACCAGAACACAAAATCTCACAATAAATACGTTTACTAACCTCAAACGCGTTTCAACGACAATGTCGCCATCCTCAGTGATGCACGGGCTACAGTAACCAAACTATAACTGATCTAACAGTGTGACAACGCACCGTATAAATACCTAAACAGAAGGGGCGTACCCTACAGGGGGCGTGTCATAAACCTATGCTAAGGCGTTAACCACCGCCTACCGTTAATCAAATATCTTAACAATAACAATATAACTTAAATAAGATTGCTAAACTAATATTAATATTTAACAAAACATAGCATTATTATATTAATAAAGATTTCTGTAAAGGACCTAATTCATTATTCACAATTATGTTACGGTATTTGTTAATATAAAAAGTTTCCCAAGCGTCCAAGATTTTGATGAAGACTCAGTCGGGATGGGGGGGCCTAGTGTCTTTATGAATATTCCGGCTTACCACCGTTCAATAATTCCACGCTTGAAGCTTTTTATATGTCCTAAGAGCTTTTAATGAATATTAAATGCTTTGAGCTCTGAAAACCTTTTTTGTCGCCTTTGCTGAGTAATTTAAAATGTTTTCCCGCACGTATATGTGTTTTCTTGTTATCTGTGTTTAAAATTTATTGCATTTGCATGTGATTATGTTCTATTATTTTAAAAGTTGTAATAATAAGACAATTTATATATCGTATATATAAATAATGTAACATGATTAATGAAGAAATTGAACCAAATCCGTTGTTATCTGTTTTTGGCGATTAACAATTTTGTTTTGTGCTATGATTAGTCCTACACCTTTATAAAAAAGTAACTATAACATAATTCGACCTCGCAGCTGCACCGCTGACATGAGTTGAGTGAATTTTCAAAATTAAGTTTACATGTATAAATTTTCAACCAGTTATTTGGGAAATTGGTCTACTCACCATTTGAATAGCTGCATGCGTGTACGAAATATATAAGTATAGTCCAGTAACTTATATATATAGAAAAAAAGGGGGTCAACCTCGGATTAAGAGATAATAAGTTGTAAACTCGTATAAACCTTTATTTTGACATTCTAAAAGTTGTCTCAAAAGTCTCATAAAAGCACGTGTCAGCGTCTTAAGATATTCAAGGTCAAAGGTCACAAACATCAGTTTTTCGCAAATATCGCGCTTCCTATGGTTTCAATGCTATTTGTATCTATTATAGAAATTGTAGAGCATAAAATTCTCTACAAATTTTGTTGAAAATATTTTTTTATACGCCTAACCGTTTTTTAGATAGAGCGCTGATAGCGCTCAGCGCTTACCCATACATAATATAATGCAAGGTCAACCCGTGAGTCCCATTAAATAAAACGTAGTATAAAGTAAATAAATCTTTTAAAAATCCATAATTATGATTAATTTGCATTGTTTAATAATTAATACATAATATGTATTAATATTTTTCACGTATCAAATATATATTTGTTTAATAATACTTACCTACTTCGTGTAATTAAAACATTTTTAAGTGAAATACTTTAAGTATATTTTAATATATTTTAATTATATTTTAAGTAGAAAAAGAATAAAGTAAATTTATTGGAATTTTATCTTTATTTAGCAGTTTTATCTTGCATACATTTATTTAAATTTAAGTTAAAATGCGGGAAGGATTTACAAAAACTTTGATAATTTGAAGGACACGAGTCTCAACATTCTTCTTCTTCATCATCGTCTTCCGGTCGGAAGACTTCCAATTCAATATCATCTTCGTCATCAAGGATATTTGTTTCTAACTCTTCAAGGATTTCGGATTCTAATGCACTTTCTTCATCAAGATCGCTTTGATACGGTTGAAGCATTGAGGCAAGCTTGCCCATTACACTGGCCACAAGCTAAAGAGCATCGCAACCTCGATTTACTGCATCCGAATCGTATGAAAAAATGTTTTGAA